>JAAOAT010000647.1:0-40355 GCA_013186855.1 Fusarium ramigenum
ATAAAGGTATTATAAAGTAGGGGTTTATATAGTTAAAAATTAAAGCTATAGGGGTAATTAGTAATAGCCTTCTTCTTTAGCCTTTTTAGCTTATTAGTTACCTTTAGTTTTTTTATAACTATTGCAGGGCTAGATGGCTAGAGTTATAGCTAAGGTTCTTAAGATTTAGAAAAATAGGTTTTTCCTTACTAAAACCTAATAATTAAAAAATTTAAGTAACTTAATATACTATGCTAGTTATCTGTGCGGGGTGGGGCAGCCGAAGCCCTATAAGCGTTATCGCCCTTAAGGAGATAGTTAGTATCGTTATCCTTGCGAGCATGTGTCTACTACGTAGGAGTCTTATATTAGGTCCATGGTGTCACCATCTTATTTATGCACTTCTACGCAAGTAAGATATCTATTACATCATGTCTGTCATATGTGTAGACATAATTCGCTGCATTCTACTTCTCCTTTCTGCATGAAGGGTCCGGCAAGCGTTGGGCTCCATCACTGCACAACGTCATTGATACTGAGGTGTGAGAATAATCGTTCGTAGACGAATCAGTGTCTTAGATTGACTGCCATGATATTTTCGTTTATCTTAATGCTCTTAATATTGTACAATTAAACAAATGGGTATAGATGCTATCATAAGAGACGTCATCATGTTCTTTGATGGTTAATCAGAGCTGAGAAATCTGTACGCCAATTCCCCCAGGGAACCAACCTCCAGCTAGCACTGGCAACTAGCCTATGCATGATCTACATTACATCAATCAGAGATCCTTATACTGAGATCGTTGAAGCATCCTTGGAGGCCAGTGTATTGGGAAACCCCGGCCACCCGGCCCGCAGAACCGTATTGGGCTCAACATCCAACCAATAAAGTCATATTCCCCGACACTGCACCCCAGGATATCACCCCAGAATTATCTTCTCGGGGCGACATTTCAGCCCACCAAGTTTCTTGGGGTAGCAATTGCACCCAAGGGGTGTATCTTGGTCGTATGGGAGTAAGGGGCGGCGCTACTATTGAATAACGCCGCAGTCTGAAGTTGAAGTAAAAGAATAGAGTACGTCAGAGCTGATGACAAAGTAGCCTTTTGGTTTCGTTTTGAGTGTCGTCTATCAATCTGACACAGATCGACCGGCACCTACGGAGTACCGAGGAACGCGCGTCTTCTCACCTCTGCCTCCTTGAGAATTTCCGAGGATAGACTCAAGCTAGGGGCCAGGGTTGCATATCGCTCAACCTCTATCACAACATCATTGATCATTTGGTCTAGCGCCTCACGGTGAGGCACCAAGGTTAGCAGAATACTGAGCAGCGACGGCGACATGCTGGCACCCATGATGAGTAGTGTTTGAGAGACTATCGATAGAGCACCTTGCCAGATGTATGGCATATGACCGGCATGACTAGGGCCATGTTAGCTATCAACTATGCTAAAAAGGAAATGGAGACTCACTGTTCATGAATATGTTCGAGTTGTCGAATAGAGGCCTCCAAGCACTTGTGGCAGTTCTCCCGCACAGCAGGATCTAGTACTGCTTGCTCGTTGTCTAGCACTGCTAGAATGTATGGCCGATATATAATGGTGCGACAGGCAAAGAATCGAAGTCGAAGGACTGTTTGAACCGGATCCTGCAGCGCATTTCGAGTGAAAGGAAATTGCAGTGGCAGTGGTAAACTCTCATACCATTGGCTCAGTTGGTAGTCAAGCTCTGCCACCACCGGATCCAGGCTTGTTGTTGATGCAATCGAGTCCTTGGAATAGATGAGCTGGCTCACCCTATTCAACAGCCGACGTAGAGCAATCTCTGCGAGGAAATACCAAAGCTCATCTCGACCGACTTGCTCCGATTCATCTCCTTCAAATCCACAGGGCAAGCCAACGTTTTCCTCGAATTGTACAACCCCTGAATGAGGCAGGTCGAGTTCCGCGAGAAGATCACTTTCAAAGAGCAGTGCGTTCCAGTAGATTCGCTCCACGAGCTCTCGCTGGTGGCTGGGAATACGGCTTGGAGCCATAAGTAGCAGCTGTAGCTTCGTACTTGTCGTGCAAAGCAAATTCCATGCCTCCATAGGACGGACTAGGTAAAAATGATAAGCAGCAGCAAGGAGATGACATTGTGCCGCCACTACACTGTTGGCAGTCATCAATCCTGGAAGCAGAGACCATGCTGCTGTAAAGTATTGCAGTCCAGGGGGGTCCTCTTGCGGCAAGATCCTCGAAATGCTGCCGTGCAAGCTTGCTTGGCCCAGGGCAAGAACAAGAAGCACAATGCAACTCTCCGGCCCTTCTCTGAAGCCGTTGGACAAGGCTGTGCGGTATTGGCTCCTCCAAGTATATGGGTTGACGCAAGCATACCAAATATTGACTCTCTCGAAATAAGCCTCGATGTAAGCCTGGGTGTTTGACAAGTCCACACATGGAGTTTTGGTCAGAGTGTGGAGTGGTTCTCGTGCCATTTCCAGTTGTAGTAGTATCTGAGGATCGCATGGCCGCGACACTAAATCTCGGATCAAAGGCCATTGGAGTAAATGCATAGTGGCATTAGTGTGTACTTTAGGCATGGTAGAGATATTGGTTCCGGTCGGTTGGGCGGACCAAGTCCCAAATCCACCATTAGGGATAGAGCCAAAAGAGGCAGCGTTGGCCGACAACATCATGTTGTCCCCATCAAGCCCCGTGCCATTGCTCATCCCAGGCGAATTGTCAGTTAGGTTTAGTCCATTTGCTGTTGTGTTCACCATATTCATCTGAAGGAGATTTTCAATGCGGTTCAGACGCTCCAGGATGAGCTTGTCACCAGCGTCAAGCTTAATGCCTGGCTCTCGGTAGATGCATTCAGCACCAAGCTCTGTACAGAGCTTGCACTTTGGCTTTGTGCCATCGCAACGTGATTTCCTCGAGCGGCAAACCTCGCACTAGTGGGAGTCAGTATACAAAAGCGGAAATGACATGAATAAACAAAATAAAAATGGTGTAGTGACGCACAGCAATAGTGGCCCTACGGCGGGGGTAATCGACACCCGTTTCGGTATTCCTCCTTTTGAGTGGGTTCGAGCCTTCATCGCTTGAGACCTTTTGCGCGCCATTGGACATGCTGTCAGGTCTGTTGTCAGATGACTGCGAAAGATGCCGAGATTTTTGGGATGCGCTTAGTATGCCCTCCCGGCTGAAACTGGGCGTCCGCTGATTTTTGTAGCTGACAGGGGACTTGAGCGAGGCGTCAGCCGACATTGCTGTAAGTGAAGATATCGGAAGGTCGAGAGAGAAGCTGTCGCGTGCAGGTACCGTGAAGGGTCGCGCTCCGTGTAGAGAGATTGAATGAAGGGATTCGCCTGTCGATGATGCGGACATGATGATAGATTGGCGTCAAATAAAACGGGATCGAGGAATGGCCTCGAGGATAAGTTCTGGTTGAGTTGGTATAGCGGCACGAACAAAGCAATGATGCGCACAACTCGAAATGCCCTTTCAGTAAAACAGCATTATGTAGCAAGGCCGATGGTCGGGAATGGTGAGATGAGCATCAGACGATGCGACGAAAGCTCACTTTTCAGAGCTCTATTGAACTTGAGCTGGTGAAGAGCGACTGGTTTCTTTGGGAAATGATTCGCGGTTTGGGCGTTCTAATAGACAATTGAACAACGTCAGTCTCACAATAAGAACAATGAAATGTTCTTGAGACACTGAACGTTGAAAGAGGCGTCTTTTCCTGTAACCGAGATGGAGGAGTAAATGGTTATGTATGGGGGAAGAGCCAGGCCAGGACAAGGGTCTCCAAGCCCCCGTTGTTCAGTAGCTGCACTTGGACTTAACCCCGGACCCTGGGTCGGCGGGCGGTGGAACTCGGAGAGGGTGGTGGAGAAACGGGCGGGAGAGACTAGGTAAGAAAGGTAGAGAGTCAACCTGGGGGACTTCTGGAGAGATGGGATGGGTCATTTATTGGCCCAACATAGTCGGCCGAAGAGAGCATCCAACAATGGATAGACCCGGTCAACGTGTCAACGTGTATGTACTCGGTCAAGGTACCTGAGAAGTTGAATTTAAGCATGGCATGACATGTCGAGCAAAACCCGAAATGACTTGTCTCGGGGGCAGTTTTGCTTAAAGTGGTGGTGGCGTACGTTTTGTTTCTTGGTACGAAGGCGATTCGCTTCCAAATTTGGGGTCTCAGGGCGTCAGCAAAGAGAGTCTGGAGAACTACTCTGTGGTGCACTGTGGGAATAGAGCTGCCCGTCACGCTATCCTGGCCTTCCTGAAGGGTTCGCGAGCATCAACTCCATGTGTTCCCCAGAGGATTGGATGGCTCAAGCCAGTTGTTCTCGTTTAACCCGCCATGGCAGGGATAAGGTTGAGATGGAGGTGGGCGGCTATTGAGGGGGATTGGTGGGAATCCTTGCAGCACGACCGTTTGCGTGTGGAGAAGCGATTTCTGGAGGATGAGGTTCAATTTCTTGCCTGAGATTGGAGTTGTTGACACAATTTTTGTTGTCCAAAGTTGGTAAGTGTTCCATGATGGAGATGTAGGTTAAATGCTGTTGTTGCTTCGTATGTGGATTTCAGGCACATACATGCTATGCTTGAAGCTTTGGGGGAAGAGCGGAAATGTCGTCCCATCTTGCGCCTGCCGTACTGCCCTTGCAGCAATATCAAGAGTAATAAGAGAAGGAACACATGGGAGAAGCTAATAAACATCCCAGTCCTTTCACTTCATTGCTTGAAATGCACCTGGAACTAAAACACAGCAATATCATGCCTCATCCTTGAGTTTAACGATGTGATCACATTGCGATCCTCTCTTTGCTGCTACTATTTGACACAATACGATCCTCTTATTGCCGAGTACCCCATCTTATAGATACGTCTCCTCCAAATGGTGGCATAATGAGCCCCGAATAATGCTTCTCTACCACGATTTGACAAACAACCGTACCGTCACCGTCAAGGTCATTAATGGTTCTAGACCTCAGCGGGGTCAGAATCGCCACGAGAGGAAAAGACCTTCAATAGCAAGTGATTGACTGTCTCGGATGGCATCCGGACCTCTCGCTCATGACCATGGGGTCTGCAAATCTTTCAACCCCAGACGGACTTGATGCTTACTTGGAAGTCCACTTCTTACTTGGCGATTTTGATATAGAAAAAAATTTCAAATACCGATCTCCGGCTCTTCCGATATATTAGGATGACGCACACACCTTTGTTTCCAATAAACGTGGCTTTGAAATCGAAATCTGGTCTCAGCTTATTAGGATGCTTACACTGACTTACTTACATTAGACCACTGCCTTGCCCAGACGCACCGTCGCTCGACCTCACCCATCATGACAAGCGCTCATGTGCCCGATCCATGTAACGGCCCGAATAGGAGTGCTCTTCCGTTGGAGCCTCGCAGCCCAGTCCAATCCAAATCTCAGCCCGTGACCAACCTGGGGTTCGGTTTTAGCCTGCTCCGGTCTGGGGTGCCGTCTCGAGACGCCTGTCAACCTGCGGGGAAGCTTAAAAAGTGTGGCACGTTTTGTCCGCTTACGGACAACTGCTGGCAAGGTTGTTTGATGGATCTTCCGGCTAATTGACACTCGCCTTAATCTACCATGTCCAGAGACGACTCCAGACGACGGCACGGCACAGACAGAAACCCATCGGTTCGGGTCACGGCTTGAACATATCCAGACTCTCGGGTAGACGATGTCTTAAAGTTGAAAGACACGTTTCTCACCAGAACTCAAATAGATGATACTGACGATACTATACGTACATCAGCCCTACTCAATAAGCTTTATAGCGAGATGCTCAACCATTTAGAGGATCGAGTCGCCAAGGACCCGTGCCGCTACCCACATCGACAACATCTTCAGGGTCTTCAACACCCTGGCCATCACCTTGAGCCTTGCTACCAGGCTGTGACCTGATCTCCAATTCCACAATCCCCTCGATTCCCATTTTGGGCATCCGGGACATCCAATGCCCGATACTACTCCGGCAAGGATTTCACCCGCGGGAGAGTAACAGTCTTTTAGTCGAGGCCGGACGGACTGACAGTCTCTCATGTTCTCCGAGGTCGCTGCATGAAAGACACAACAACCTACACGCTAATGTAGTGTGCTTCACATCATCCCCTGCGTCACAACAACACGATCGAGCAGTTGTGGCAACCCAACACCAATCAAGTGAACAATGGGCAACCATAAAGTGTCCCTGATTCTGCAACCCACAGCTTCTTCGGATCCGGCAGCCGTCAACCCGAAACTACAAACCAAGGTGTTCAAGACTGATGTTGTCTGCATATGAGCAAGCCCTGCGAATTCAAGACGATATCCATAAGTTTCAGGTATTTGGACGGATGACCGGGCATACGTCATGAAGCTCTCGTTCTCAGTAACGTCAGTTGCTCGAACGGGATGCACCGAGAAACGGATGCACATTATGACGCCGGACGGAACCAAAGAAGCCTTGAGTCACCTTTCTCCAAAGAGCCAAGCTTATGGTCCCTCGTAGAAGATCACGGCTGTAACTTCGCCTTCCAGCTCTGCATAGGCGATGAAATCACCCAGAATTCCAGTTCTGGCATCCCTCTCAATGATGACGACACGACTATCACTTTGAAGAGCCACTGCTACCAACGTTCCCGCCTTATTGATAGAGAAGTGTCGAGGAAATCTGCCTCCACATGGAACATCTTGTTGGAGAATGAGATGCCCCGTTTCTGAGTCAATTTTGAAACTGACTAAAGGATCAGATGGTATAGCGCCGTTACTGGTGTCAAAGTCTGGAACTTGAAGAGTGCTTTCATTACGAGACGAGACGATCAGGAACTCCCTGTCCGGCTTTGTTCAAAAGTCAGAATAAACATAGCTCAAGGGTTGTGAACACACTTACTGATACTACAATCTCGGCGGCTGCAGCGCCTTGCGGTACGTCTTTGTCTTCTCCATGGATGCCACTGCTCCATATTTCCTTGAACCTGATAAACTCGCCACCATACACGACTTCGTAGCCGATAATGGTATTGGCCAGCTCAGTGACAAGGTACATGAATGTCTTTGTCTCCTTGACTACAAAGGCAATGTGTCGGGGTCCACTGCCGGGAGCAACGACCAATGGATCCAGCTTGGACAAGCTTAGATTCCCGAAACTAACGCCGTATATGTGAATCATATCTGCTCCCAGATCAGGAACTAAAATGAATCGTTTGCTCGGATCAACGACTGCAGCATGGGGATGGGAAGCCTCCTGTCTTGAAGGGTCTGGACCAGGCTCGGGGATGCTGAACTCCTGGACATTGAGCGACGTCAGGTTTGCTGGATCTTGAATGTCCCAGGTGGTGAATGCCGAGCCGCCACTGAAAAACGTTAGCCGTTTGATGTTGAACTTTATGTCTGAACGGTAATACATACTAGTGGGCTACTGCCAGCCCGTAATCCCACTCGCCATACATGACCGCACTCACAGGACCAAAGACTGTAGATGTCTTCGCCAAAAGCGTCAAGGTACCGTTCTCATGCGTTGCGAAGGAAGCCAACGCCCCATGCTTCCCATCTTTTAGTCCTTCATCGGCGCAATAGAGCACTCCGTTATACCAGTCGAGTGTAAGCCATGAAGGGCTTCCAGCACACCCTTCTGTTGTGGACAATGTTTCAAGTTTCACAGGCGTATTCCGATACTCAGCAAGGGAGAGATTCAACGTCGTGACAAGTCCACTGTAGGAAGCAACAAACAACAGCACATCCGGCTCGTGGTGAGTGTTGAATTCAAGGATGTCATGATTGTGGCTCCAGTGCGCGCCTCTGCGGTGGTAAGTCTGATATACGCAATGAAGTAAAAAGATAGTGATGGGCGCGGCGAGAAGGAGTGTTGAGACGAGAAGTGTTATGCTATTATCCCGGAAGGGGTTCCTTGATAGTTTCTGATGGATGAGGAACTTCATTGTCTCCAGTTGATGGACAATGCTATGGTAGTAAGTTGAGGATTATGACGAGATTAGAGCTGACGCAGCGTCACCGCACTAGCCGCAAGCTATCAACAAGGGTGAGTGCATAGGTGAAACAACAATGCCGATCAGAGAACGAAAAGATTCAGGCCAAAGATAGCAATTCTGCGATGAAAACAAGATGGAGGTGAAGATGCAGAAGGGAGATTGAGCCTTGGGCACTGAAGGAACACACTAGAGAAGCCGTGCAGATTGTGGTGACACTGTGATGACTTCGTATTGCATGCAAGAGTATCACCAGATGGATCTAGTGTTGCCGATAAAAGCATGGGTTTAGAGTTCAGCTTCCAACGTCGTTCCGCGGGGAGCGATTTGTTTCAGAAACAGTTTCAGTTGACTGCATGTTCAGTGATACTTTGATCATTGGGTGATTGTTTTTAGGAATCACATCATGCCTGGGTAAGGCAATATACTAAAGCCCTGGACCCTGATCCCCAAGGATGAAATTATGTCAACGGCGTAAGGGACTCTTTGATGGATTTATTTTGGTATCGAAACATCATGAGAAATGTTTTCAAAGTTGTAAATATTTCTTTATTTTTAGTATCCTCTTACTTCATTTTTGGTATCTCAAAAGCACTCCAACCAACACCTCACCCTACACTATCTCTACCAAAACCTGTCACTAACATCTCCAAACACATTCTTTTTGCAACTAAGCCTTTTCTGACGGAAAGTCCTGAATTGCCGGCGTCGTGGTTCCTCTCGATAAGGACATGCTGTATGGAGCCTAGTAGACTGTTAGCTTTGTGCAACGTCCCAGGTGATGTTGTACATACCAGAACTTCCTTAGCGTTACATATTCTCCAAGCAAGTTTACGAACGCTTCCATCTGCGGCCACTACTGGTGGCGCAAACTCAATGCCAAACATTTCTCGAATGGCGTAGACAATCCTCTTGGCATACTTTGTGTCACGCTCGACGTGGCCTCCGAAAGGCTCCTCGGGCTGGTTGGGTGCAATATCTGGATCACGGTCCAGGCAGTTTTGGACAATTGGAAGAAGTGCGGCCTCGACAGCTTGCTCGTACAAGCCCTTGGCACCAAGATCGACATCCTCTTCGTCAAACTTGCTGATTCGGATCTCGAAAGGTTCTGAAATCGTCATGGCATGATGGTGTCCGTTGTGATGGTATCTGAATTCGAAGACACCTTGTGTCCACCACAACTTGTCACCTTCAAACACAACTTCGCCTTCGACTATGTCAGTTTCTGTGATCTCAGTTGAGGTCACGCGGTGTTCTTCGACCACAATGCTAACATCGGCAGTCAAGGCATCATAAGAGCCAGCATTTGTAGGTGCCCATCGTCCCAAAGAAGATACCTCAGTCGTTTCCCTTGAACGATTGTCGGTGACCATGTAAAGACCAATCCAATCCTTCTTACTGTGGTTAGCAGGGGCCCTCCACTTCACTCGAAGAGGTGCTCCGTATTCAAAAGCCATGGTCTTAACGGGCTTAGGGAAACGGCCTGTCAAACTCTCCTTGCCAGTGTACTTCTCAACAATAGGTGCGTTGTTCACGGGAGTGCCCTGAACAGAAAGAGAGTATAACTTGGGATCATGGCCTTCTAGATCAGGAGCAATTCGCGTAATGGTGAGTCGTGCGGGAGCCATATTGAAGAGGGCCGAAGTATCTCGCACGATGGTCTTAACACCTGCTGCGAATTTAGGCCGAGCAGTATCAATAAAGTCCTCAACGAATTGGCTGGTGTCATCCAACACCTTGTCGACACTCTCTTGCCATCCCTTAACGGGAGGAGGCAATGATTTCTTGATGAACTTGGTAAGACCTGCTTCCTGACGTAGGCTTCGACCATAGATCTTTTGCATGTGGGGTCGCTCAATGTACGAGATGTAGTAGACGGTCAAGATCTGGGTGAACAGGGCCATGAGGAAAATGGATCGACTCCACGTAATGAGTGCGGCACCCCACACTGCAGCCGTTCCGAAGAACCGGTCAGGGTTGTTCAGGAACCGGTAAATAGACTTGTAAGTCAATTTAGCCTGTTGATCAAAGAAGAAATCGCCGCAGAACCAGCCAAATTCGCCGAGAGAATCATAGACACTGAATGCGGTCCACAACTGAAGGGCAACGAGACTAGCACCAAGAACATGCTTGAGCAAGACCAGGCCATAGGCCCAGTCTTCAGGAGGCGAGTACATCTTCCAGCAAGCAGCGACAAATGCAGCGTTACACATGATCATGCTGATGTGATGGAGGCCCTTCCATTGGCGCCAGGCTTCACCAGCACTCTCGCCGAATTTAAGGAAGTGGCGTGTCCACATCTTGTTCTTAGACTGTTGGTCGAGAATAAGACCTAGGCCGAGATGATACCAAACACGCCAGGCTAGAGCGTGAAACACGAAAGCCGCCTGCCATATGGCAGTTGAAGGTGTCACAAGAGTGAGGACGGCTACATAGAACGGCATAAGAATGACGGCGAAGTCAGGGACGCGGAACAAGTCAAGATTGCTTAAACCAACAAGATTGTGGACGGGGGCTGGCTCGTCTTTCTGGGTGGGCGTAAGGGTCTGCTGGTCGAATGCACCTTCAAGCGATTTCATATCAGCGGGTATGGCATCAATTTGACCCCCGGAGACGGTTCGCTTGCGAGGAGGAGGTGGGTTGTAGGTTTTCTCAATATGAGGGTTCTCGACAATCACAAGGAATGCGAACTGGGCCAAGTGAGCGAGGATCGAGATGAAGAGAACCTCATAGCTAGCAGCCATCATGGAAATACCGTAGTATCCAGCATATCCGATCGAGTACATGGGGTGAGGAGCCATCTCGAAGACACCGTCAAAGGTCAAGTCTTGGTCGATGAGGTAGAAGAAGTCTCCCCAATACCAGGCAAAGTCTTTCACAACACGGTGAGCGTCGAGTTTCACCCAGAGATTGAAGCCGATTAGGGCGATGCCAACAGCCCAGCGGGAGAAACCAATCAGAGGATTCTCCCCCTCAGGAGTGTGGCCACAGACCATGGCGAACAGGCAGTACGACACGAAATCACACATGAGGATCAAATCAACAACCCTTCGGAAGACCAACCAAGTATTGTACTCAATGGGGGCCTTCTCGAATTCATAGTCCTCGGGGATCTTTGTCTCGAGCTCGTTCTTTAGTAGCTTGTAGAGCCATGGTCGCGGGTTTTTTCCTGTTGAAGGATTCTCGAAGAGCTTCCAGCGCCGAGCCCAAGTGACAAGACGTCGGTGGTTTGACTGGATCTGGAGGAGTACACCAATGCCGATGTTGTAACAAGCTCGCCAGAACAGGAAGACAGCAGCGAAAACAATACGTTTCGAGCTAGACGGCAAGAAATAAGCAGCTAAGATGTGAAGACCCAGAATTGTCAAGACAATTGCATCAGAAAGGTTCTTAGGTTGTCGAGGATCCAAAAGCTGAGAGACCATATCATGGGTTGTGGGTACGATAAAGACTACATGTGACAGTCAGCCAAAGACGCACCGACGCAACACACCACCACAACAACCTTAATGGATTGTACATACCTGTGCCGTCTGGGGTTCGACCATACGTCTTACTAGACTTATCAGATTGGAAGGGCGCATCAGATGACTGGCGACTATGCCCTGGTTCTGCTTGAGGCTTGTCTTGCTGGGCAGGAGGATCAACCCCAGATTGCCGTTGCCGAAGCCCAGGGCCGGCGGCTGGCAGATCGGCGGCAGTACTCATGACTGGCGGCGATTCAGCAGTAAGAGGGTGATACGATAGCGACGAGGGATATCCAAGAAAGACAGCGACGAACTGGCAAGTTGAATGCCAAAAGGAGAAAAAGAGTGAAGGTTGAAATTGAAAGAAAGATGAGAGAGATCGGAATGGAAGAAGTTAAAGTCGGCTGTTGGGAGGGTTGCGGCGGGAGTTTGAAACGACGTCAGGACTCCGCCGGCTTAGACGTTAGGGACGGGGTCACCTGGTTCAGAGCTATCAATCGCTGGACCGGCTGTTTAAGCCCTGGCGTGACTTAAAGCTAGTTCCTGGTTTAGCTCTGGGTCTGGGTCTGGAGCTGCGGCTCCATAAGTCAAAGAGGGGAGCGATTTAGCAGGGGATTGAGTGTCGATTTCCAGTGAGCATTGGAGAATGAGAGCAACATGCATGAAGCTACTGATTGGTGCGAGGTTTGAAAGCGGCGTATGAGAAGATGCTGTTTGAGCCTGTTCGACGGAACAGTAACTCGTGTGTAAGTGAGAAAAATGATGAAAGGAAAAGCAAGAATGACGAATTTGACAAGAAGTTGTTGGGAAATGTCCAGTTCGTGAAACCAGGCCAGCAGCACCTTCCGTCTCGTTCAAACGAGCATGTGCAATTAACAGAGCCACGGACTTGCCTCTCTCTCTACAGTGCATTGAGGCTTGAATGGGGGGCGTTCATTTTGTATTTGCGCCGCGATAAGAGCGCTAAACTCACTGTGATTACCGGGCTACTTCCATCAACAGGATGTGCCCCCCACGTCCCACTTTCTCTTCCTTGCATCATCAACAATCAATCAAGAGAACAACAAAACATCAGGCATCTAGCATCAAACATGTCTCGATCGATACGATCTCTCGCGTTCCAGCGCTATTCTTTCATTAGATCCATACAACCAATTCCAGCAATTATTCGCTCTACCCATTCCCAAAGCCATTCTGATGGCCAAACTCCTGAAACTTCTCCAGTTACTCTCGAGATGCTCTACAAAGAAATCCAGGAGCAGAAGCAAATAATCCAGAAAGTCGAGCAATATCGTAAGTTATTGAAATACCATATTAAAACCAAGGTTTTAGATATCTGACAATTTTTAGAGGAGCAACAAATTCAGAAAGAAACACAGCGAATTCTTGAGGAAAACCAGCGACATTGGTTGGTAAAGTTCTTTCATAACCTCGATCCAAAAATCAAGTAGATCTTGTATTCATTTGGATGCTATCAAGTATGGACAGTAAGTTTCCCTAGGAATTCATTATTATTTAATACTAATCCTTAATATTCAGACAGTTCTACCAGCAATTCGTTACGTTCTTCGGCTCCCAGCGCCCATAATTGACCCATTTCGGGTTTTACGGATACAGTGGGATTGAGAGCTCTGTCCGGGAGATACTGGGGGAAGCGAGCGAGTTATGGAGGCGTGCTTTATTTCTTTGGTTATGGGCAGCACTCAGAGAACCACGGCAACAAAGAAGACTGTTATTGAAGTCAGCGCTTGTCCATACCTTTATTACTAGAGCCAATCAGTGATTCATATCTATTCCAAGCGGTTTTGTAACTCCAGGATCAAGACTCTTTCCACCGATTCTACCCGTTCGCCATGCCCGCTCCCTCATGGACTCTAACCGGACTCCGGCTCCGTGATGGAGGACGCCTCCCGATAGATGCCACTCCACAACGGGGTGGGGGCATCGGAAGCGAGTTGCTCTACCTCTTCTGAGCTCTCACTCTGAAAGCGGACGACGATCTGATGCGTGGCTTTTCTCCGTAGAACCCTCATTTCTTTGACTCGGATAGTCAATAAACCCTGGTCTTTTAGTGTAAGCGTGGGGTACAATCACATGCAAATCTTCATCAAGTAATGGAAGAAACGACAAAACATCCTAGACGATTTCTCCCAACAAAATGGAAAATTAGAACTATTTCTAGGGTCTGATTATTGCAGCTATTGCAAGGGGTTAAAGCGGTAGTTTATTTAGGTGCTTTCCCATGGACAAAAACACCCAAGCAAAGGAGACTCGAGAAGCATGGCGCGATTCGGATACGAGAACAAGGAATAAATACAGCATACGAGCATGTTTCCTCGCAGAAAGCTGTCTGAGAAGCGATGATTTCTCCTCAGGTCTCCTCAAGCTAGAGTATATCCAAGTGACGAGAACGGCGGAGTTGAACTGTCAGCTCTTATGTGATAAAGTTCAGAGCAAAAAACTATTGTCCTGGGGTTGAACTTTTCACAGTTGAACCATTTCCTCAGTGCAGGAGCCATTCGTCCAGGACTTTGCCCAAAGGCAAAGTGTTTGGGGCGTTCTGACTATATAAAGCTTTACTTTTCTAGGTTCAGGCTGCAACTGAGGCAGTGACTTCATGATATTGACTCAATGAAGCTTTGCTACCTGGGAGACAACGAATGTTTAAATTATGCTAGGCTTTAGAGATGCTTGGATCTAATACCTTTCGAGGATGATATACAAACGTGAAAAAATAGATATAAAGGTTTACTCAATATCCTGTTATGCCTTCAGTAACACAGAGACGCTGATGATATGGCACTTCAACACTCTTAGTTGGGACGCCATCTTTACAGAATTATCTGCAGTAATAACTTGTCCATTCATTATGACTTGAGAATATGTAAACAGCAATATTCTTCGGCCTTTCTAGACTGATCACAAGACCTTCATTCTAAATCGGGAATATCTGTCAAACAAGCATGGAATATCCGCCCTAGTCATAAAATATTCAGGGTCTCGAATTGCACGACCCTTGCTCTCCAAGCTAGTCAAATCTGTTGAGATGGAAAGAGACCAATTGTCATAATGATCGTGGCCTTTTCTAATTCCTATAAGGGAAACCCGAAAGGGCCCCGTTGGCATGTAAATGCACGAGTTATATCCCGCATCGTCTGACCCTTGCTTGTTTGTGACTGAGCTAACCTCGTGTCTTAGAGACCTCGGGTTGAGAACCGGTTAATACTGGATAAGGACATTTATTTGTCCTCGGTTTTCTATTTGTTTCCATGGTAGAATACACAGCCAGACAGCCTAAGCCTCCATTGAACCATCTTTCTTTATCCTGAAAATACGGGCTCAGAATAGTTGGTCATTCCATCATTCAAAGGCTTTTCCTCCATATACCATCCGAGATAGGGAATTCTACCCAGATCTTGGAAATTATCCCGCGGTATTACTAAGATAGATGAACATTTAAAGAAGCCATATCATATCTGGAAACACTCTTCCCCTTTGTCCGATATTTTGTCTGTTCGTGGCCTACTGTCCCTATAAACAAGACCTCACAATAGAGTCGCCAGATCGAGAGGCGAGTATATTCAAGCCCAAACCACTGAACAGAAGATACGGTATCTTGATATCCTGAGACTTTGGAGTCATTGCATGTTCATGGTTTTCAAGGATGAGAACTTGAAAGACGAGAGGAGTTGAATAGTACTCTTTCCACCACAAGATACCGCTATATGACCCTTTTCTTAGCAGTATTTAATAATAAATTCCTCACCACAGATCTTAAGTCTTTTTCCGTTGAGCTTTAAGATCCTGAGAGGATCTCATGCGAAGGCACTGGATCTCGTTCAACTTGGCATTCCTGGAACCTCATAAGACCATGAAGCTTTACAATGTGGTGGGATATGGAACTCCGGCACCTTCAGAGGCACCTTTCAATATAAGAGTCTTTGGCTATCATAAATATACAGCAGGCATACAGATCTCATTTACGGTACGTAACGGATGTCTTGTGATACGTGCTCAACTGTGAGTTTACAGCCCATTCATAAGGATCCGAGTCAGCACGAACCCGAAAGGTAACACGAACGACATCAGTTTTGCAGGGAGAAGTGAAAGCGAAGAGCTTGATTTGGCGAGCAGCTGGTCACTGTCCTCTTTCATGCCCCCATCAAGCAGCCCTTTAAGCACCTGCTGCCCACTCTCGATGGCCACTCATTTAACAGATCTTGATTTATGCTGTCTCCCCCTATCTTCACATCATACCTCATATCACAAAAAGACCAAAGTTCACTTTTGTCCCACTCCAGACCCCCATATCCCAAGGGTCATGAAATTCATGAGGTTTATAAAAAACAAAATATCTTTTTTGAAAAAAATCCCCGCAACCGATCGATGCAATTACCGTGCGTGACAACTAACCCCCATGACAAGATCGAAACATGATCAGCAGCAGCCGCCTTACGCAGCCTTCTTGGCAAACTCCACCCGCAGAATGAGATGCTTGAAACCAAATCCGTCCATCTTCGCACAGGCCTTGACGGCATCGCCCCGGTCCGCGAAGCTGATGAACGCAAAGCCCTTGGCCATACCGGTTTCCCGGTCCTTGGCGAGGAATACTCGGGTGACGCGGCCGAAGCGCTCGAACATGTCGCGCAGCTCTTGCTCCTCTGCCATCTCGGAGACCTGTACATGTTGTTAGTATATATATATGGAGTGGCGGCGTGACGGCACTTACGTTGGTGACACGCAGTGTAGCAAAGTCGTCCCTCTCGCCAAACTTGGATCCCATTCTCTCGCCAGCTGTTCCGGTTCCACGCAGAGCGGGAGGAACATATGAACCCTTCTTGTTGCCAGCAGCGCCCGCGCCAGCAGCCGAGGGCTCGTCTCCCATACCAGCAGCAACATCCCCAGCGGGAGTCTCTCCAATAGGCGCCATGGTATCCTTGTAGGGACATCTGGCAGTGAAATGCTGACCGTTGCAGATACGGCACTTGACCTGCTTGTCCTTGAGCTTGTCCTTCATGGACTGGGCGTTGGCGTCGGTGGACTCATCCTTCTCGGCCTTTCGCCAGTTGACGCTTGGTCGGAAGATGATGTTCTCGCCGACGGAGGTGGTGTCGGGGGCAGGGCCGGGGGGATCCTTTGCGCTGAGGCCGAACTTGGGCCAGGTTTTTCGGTCGGCGACGCGGGGGTTTACGGTCTCGGTGTGGGTGGTGAAGCGAATTCGGCGGGTGGTCTTGACCTTTCGGCCGTCGTCATCGTAGCGGAATGTGATGATGGTCTTTGTTCCATCCTTGTTGGAGATGGTCTGAGGCTCGGGGAGATCGGTGGAGGTCTCCTCGATATCGTCGTCGTCGGCCCAGTCGTGCCTGTTTTTGAATGGTGGGGTTAGTCAAAAGGATATCGATTACAAGACCCCAGTCAAGGAGAGCAGAGCAACTGACTTGGGCTGGTTCGCTACGGCGGCAGCCATTTTGAATCGAGCGTATCCGGGCGATTTATTCAGAGGTTCTGTGTAGGTCTCGCGGTGCCGTAGGGATGCGTCGTCGTGGCTCGTACAGGCGTCACTTCGTGATCGTGGGGTTTTAGTGATAGTTGAATTTATTCACTTTTTCGTGGTGCGGCGGTTTGAGCACAGGTGGGGCGGATGTCAAGCCACAGGTGCTCGAGGCGTGTGGATGGTCGAATCACCTGATGTGCACTAGCCACAGGGCCAACTTTATCCGATCCGGCCTTCTAGCATGAATTGATGATTACTTAGTTAAAGGCGTAATTTTGGTGACGTTACTTTGAGGATTCTCAACCTGAGGCTTGATTGTTTTGTTACGTGGGATCATGCCACCGACGAAATTTGAATAGAATCATCATGGAGATTGCCACTGGTTAAACGGAAAAGCGGCATGAGAGGATTCGAACACGGAAGAGGGATGTGTGGCGCAGCTGAACTCGTGCAACACGTTTGAATTCGGGGTTTGTTTCAGAGCCGCATTTGAAGCAAATACTCACTCGTATAAAATGATTTGACCGATATTCGACATGTGTTTGAAAAACTGATACAAATCTGTGACTCGGTAAGTATCCTTGAAAGGGTCTTCCCTGTTGGGAGATGAGATGAACTTGTCAAAAACGCCAAGGGACAGATGCTCGAATCTATCGAGCCAAGCGTGGCGCAGCTGAAAGAGAGCCCAATCCGGGTCCACGTAATGGAGCGACGCGGTCTCTGTGGCGCTCGGAAGCGCGCTGAGGCCATGTGAGAGGATACGATACGGGGCCTAGGGGGACAAGAAAACAGCGAACCTTAAGATATAGTGTCAAAATAAACTCATTAAAGGTTGTCCTAATCCTAGGCTATATTACTTAAGTCTTTTTGTCATCTAGGATCAAAGTCCTGTGATTTCTTTCCTCTCCTAGGGGCGACGGGGCCAAGAGAGAAGAGGAGGGAGGGAGCTTGAGACTGACTTTGGCACCAACGCCAAAAACGATTACTACGAGCTTGGCTTTGGCTTTGGGCACAGGTTCTCCTCACTATCCGAGGCCGGTTTCTCTTTTTCCATTTGTACTCATTCACATCCACTCTCACTCTTTCACTCTTCCATTTCCCATCTTTATTTCTTCGTCTCTTCTCTTGGCGATCGCTTCATTCGCCCTTATATCTCGATAACTTTTGCGCGCGATACCCCCCCCAAATCTACAACTACCTCCTTTTTTCTGTCGCAAACAAAATCACACCATGGCTTTCAAGCAAGACGAACCTCCCGCCTACGGCCCTCCCCCAGGTGCCCCTCAGCCTACATACGGCGGCTACCAGCAAGACCCATACGGCCAGCAACAAGGTCAATTCCCCCAGGGCGGCCAGCAGCAAGGCTACTACCAACAAGGACCTCCTCAGATGGGCTACTACAACCAGCAACAAGGTCCCTTTCCCGCCGGCCAGGGTCCCTATCCTCCTCAGCAAGGCCCCTACGGACAGCCTCCCCCTCAGGGCTACTACCCCCAAGATGATCAGAGAGGAGGCGGCGGTGCTGGTGGCGGTATTATGACTGGTCTTCTCGCTGGTCTGGCGTGCTGCTGCTGTTTGGACTGCCTTTTCTAAATGCCGATTTTCACTGCGACTCGATACCAACCGCCGATAGCGGACGTGCAGACAAATTGGAGGGATCGGAAGCGCAGCGTGGCGCATCACCAAATGGAAAGGGTTTCCTGTTTCACGGCGTTGGGGGATCATTCGACTACAGAGCTCTGTCTGATTCTATGTTATGTGTTTCTTTGTTTTCTCGATAAAGTACGACTTATAATTTCATAATATTCAGTCTCAATGCGCATATTTGTCTCCAAGTGTATGAATGTTAAGCCAAAACTGATATGATACTATGCTGCGGCAAAAGCTGTCTCAAACTCGGACCTAACCTTTGCGACACAATCATTCGTGTAAATCATCTTTTGTACATCCGGGGACGTCCACTTATCAGGAACCGATCCACTGGTCTTGTGCTCCTTGAACATCCTGTCTCTCTCCTCCTTTGCTTTTCCTTCGCCCAGATGCAGTGTTCGACCAGACAGATATGCCATTTCGACAAGATTCGAAGTCCATTCCTTTCGAGATTGCTCATACACCTTCAAGCACTTGGCGATAGTCTCGGGCCGAGTATCAGGGGCAAGGGATAGAACCTCGGCGATTGTTGAACCGTCCTCAATGGCCATTGCAGCACCTTGGCTGAGATGTGGAAGTGTTGGGTGACAAGCGTCTCCTAACAATGCCACTGATCCTTGAGTCCATGTAGGCAATGGCTTGTACATCCTTAGTCGCCACTCGCAGACTTCTCCTTCAGGAACCAAGTTGAGCATCTTCTGTACAAGAGGACAGAATGTCTCAAAGACTTCCAACATAACTTTCTTAGATCCCTTGGTTGTGTATGTGATTGAAGGAGCGGATGCAAAGTTGTCATCTGGCTGGACAGTCGACAGGTTGTAAATGGACTTATTGGCAATTGAGTATGCGATGATATGTCGTTTCTCTCCCACCCATCTTACAACCTCGTCGCTATCGATGAGAGCTAGTAATTCAGGATCATGAGCCATATCTTCTCGCTTGAGCATGATACGGTAGGCAGCTTGGCCGGTCTCGGCCTCTTCAGGCGTGGCGTTGACTTGTTGGAGGAGCTGAGATCGAGTGACACTCTTGATGCCATCGGCGCCGAGGAGGACATCAGCTTCACGAGTAAATGCCTCCCCATCTCTGGGCTGGAGCTTGAAGACCACTTTGGGAGCAAAGCTATCAACTTCGATCAGACTTGTCGCAAAGTGGAAAGTGATGGCGCTTTCTTTCTTGCAAGCTTCGTATAGATGACCAGCTAAAGAAGCTCGATGGCCACAGAGGTGCGAGAAGCCGTATTTTCCCTTGATATCAGGCATATCAACATGAGCAAGCTCAACATTAGTTGCTCCCTCTGTAAAAGGTTAGTTTATGCTCCAAGGCTTGTGATATGTAGACTTACGTCGAATGCTGCTCCCAGCTACACAAGTAGCTTCTCTCTCAATATCATCCCAGCATCCCAACCTGTCAAGAATTCTCCCCATGTTTGGAGCCATCTGAATACCAGCCCCTACAAAACCAAGGCTACTGGCAGTCTCATAAACATCAATGTGTTTGAAACCTCGTTTGGCTAGAGCTAGGGCAGCTCCTAGTCCGCCCATGCCGGCGCCCATGATGGCGATCTGCAAGTCTTTGGTGCTAGCCATGATGTTCAAGCCAATTGAATACTCGTGAGGCCAATAAAGAGGATGATATTAAAGATCTAGACTTGGTATTTTGAGAAGTCGTCGAGACTTTTATATATATATACATCTAGTCCAATGACGGTTCTTCCTTTATCCGATCTCATTCATATCATTACCTACCATCCCGAATCAAATGCCGGTGCGGGGCCCCGAGTCGGATGTACGCATCTCAATGGAGCATGATCGATATATGTACGAGTCCGAGAAAGGTCTCTTCACAAACAACTAATTACATACAGAAACGAGGAAATTCAAGTGTTTTTCGTTTTATTTCCTTATTCGGATTGTGGGAAGCTCCTATATCGGCGGAGATAATTCACATTATTCAGCGTCTGCAGAATCTGGGGTTCTCTGGTGTCGTCATCAATACACTTTGACACATGTTTAAGCCATAAGCACTATCATGTGCTCTTCTTTTTGGTGGCTAAAACGTTAGACTTTTGTAACGATGCATTGGATAACGTGTCTTTGCGGGAGCATTTCTCGGCATGTGGGAGAGACTTCGGAGACCGAGATGGTTTCTGATGTTTCTCTCTGTCACTGCAATATCTGCCGTTTTTCGACTGGCTTGCTTTTCACGTCCTATCTTCCGACCGAAAAACCGAGATCTTTTGACGGATTGAGTGTCTTTGAGGGGAATGATGGTTTGTGCCGGTATTTCTGCTCGACATGTGGCTGTCATATATATCAATCACACAAAGATCAAGACGGCGAGTTGAGGTGGGAAGTGGCTACAGGTGTTATCACAAGGAGCGACGATTCAAGCGGAAGAGTGAGTTATACGTCGCAACAGAAAGTGGAAGATACCATCGACGGAGGTGCGTCGATATGGCTTCCTCTTGAGGCACAGCAGAATTCTTCGAATCGCGCGTATTCGGGTTCATTTACACCGAAACCGAAACATCTCGATGCGCTCTGTGCATGCGAGGCTGTCCATCTTCGCATCACACGCCCGAACGAGGCCAGCTATTTGCCGCATCGCAGTTATCCTGACCTTACGTATCCTTATTGTTCTACTGATGAATCTCTCACGTCAAACCCATCAGACGAAAAGTGGTGGATCAAAGGAAGCAAATATCTCGCTGGAACCTGCGCCTGTGAATCTTGCCGGTTGGCCTCTGGATTCGAAATACAGACCTGGGCTTTTATCCCCCGAGCGAACATATTGATTCTTCCTGCAGATGGCTCAGGATCAGAGGTTCCATTGGACTTTGAGAGGTTACCGACAGCTGCTCTGAAGGCATATCAATCGTCGCAAGGTGCAGTTCGTCACTTCTGCGGTGGATGCGGCGCAACTGTGTTTTGGCGAGATGCTACTGATCCAAGTGCAGTTGATGTGAGTGTAGGACTATTTCGAGCTGATGAAGGAGCTAGGGCAGAGAAATGGCTTCACTGGCATAGGAGCCGCATAAGTTTCGCAGAAGAAGTGCAGACTCATCGATCTGGTCCCCTAGCTACAGCAGCTCAGCATTTGTTGGATATTCTTTCGATGGGCTTGAAGGGAAGCACTGAAGGTGGACTAGACTGATCATAATTTATAATCTATGCGAAGATCTTGTGATAGCACACGATATTCCCCTGAAAAGAAACTTTGTTTCCTATAAAAACGGTCGTTAATATTGCAACGGCTAGGATCGACGTTTCGAAACGGCGTTGCATGAACAATAGGTCAGAGGTAAACAACAATAAAGCCGAGAAGAATCTCAGTTACAAAATTCCTCCAATACAGCAAACACTAGAATAAAGTCATAAATCTAATTAAGCTTATTTACTTTATTCTGTCTAGCCTCTTCATATTTCCCTCAGCATCATCACATTTCCGTCATGAATAGACAACTCTACACACGATAAACATGCCCGCTAATAAACCCCCCGAAGTCCTAATCCCTGTCCTACCCAATAGAACTACACCTTTGCAACACGAGCATCGTTTCACAAAAGTGCTCGGTGTAGAATTCGATGTCGCTCTCGACCAAAATCGGCAGGACATTTCAGCTATTACCATCCATCGGCATAAGTGACCAATTGAGCGTAGCACGTGCCTCGAGCGAAGATCATATAAAAAAGGGATCCAATGGAAGGCAAAAGTAGAGGAGGCAGCTCTTTTCTGCAGAGGAAGAGTACTACTATTCTGGCAATCATGGTTGGTTCGAGTCTCGTTGGCCTATTGGCTGTTGTTCTGCAGATATGTTTCGTCAAGGCGGTGGACGTAGACGTTGCGGTTTCTGCTTACACCAGCGACGTTGAGTCTGATTGGACTGCTGTTTACTACTCTGGTCAGAAACCTCTGTTGATTGGAAATGATGGGGGTCCTGATGAGGGAGGTTTTCACGTCTATGATCTCAACTCAAAGGCGCCGTTGAAAGAAGTCGCTGCGAAAACACCTGGACGCAGCAAGCTCGTCACGACTGTCTACGATGTCAACAAGAAGGATATCCTCGTCACTATCGCTCAGCCAGATTCTATCGTTCGCGCTTATGAGATTCCAAAGTTTAAGCAGATCAAAGATGCAGACTTTAAAGTTCTAGGAGATTGGTCTGCGCTGTGCAGTTGGAAGAGTCCTGCTGGGAACGATTATGTCTACTTGTTTGGAAAAGGACAGGCAGTTCAACTACTCCTCCAGGAGACAAAGAAGTCATTTGAGTTTTTCCAGGTGTGTTTTCCCTCGGAGAAGAGGTGGTAATGTTTGCTGACTTATTAGATCCAAACTTTCCCTACTGACTTTGAAACATCGGGATGTGCCGTTTCACGCTCCGAGTCACGCATGTACATCTCTACAGATGACGACAAGAGCGTTTATGCATTCTCACTCAAAGAGTCGACCAAAGCGCCCAAGATCACCAAGGTTGGCAAGGCAGAAGATGATGTGACCGGCTTGGCTGTCTACGTTCCCAAGAAGGGCTCCGACTACTTGTTTGTTGCTCAGACAGACAAAGTCGCTGTCTACGATTCCTCTTTCAAGCTCAAGGGCACACTGTCTTTGACAGGACAAGAAGACATTGAAGTACAGGGTCTGAACATCTACCAAGGTGCTACGAGCAAGTATCCTGCTGGTGCTCTGACATACGCCATTGAGTCAGAGGACGTCAACGGTTTTGCCGTCTCATCTCTCGAGAACGCTCTGAAGAAACTCAAGATTGAGGCCAACACCAACTACGACCCCAGAAAAGTCAAGACAGATACCAAGACTGAGCCAATCTGCAAGACTTGCGGAGGCAATGGCTATTGCATCAAGGACAAGAAGAACAAATGCGAATGCTTTGCTGGTTTCGCTGGAAGTACCTGCCGTAGCTTCACCTGCACCGACAAGTGTTCCGGCCATGGAAAATGTGTTGGACCTAATGAGTGTAAATGCGACAAGGGATGGGGTGGTCTTCACTGCTCGTTTCTTCTCATTGAGCCAACCTACGAGACTGAATCTCGTCTTGGTGATGGTGACGATCCTGCCATTTGGATCTCTCCTGAGGGACCGGAAAAGTCTCGAATTGTCACGACGATGAAGTCTGGAAAGGAAGCTGGTCTTGGCGTTTTCGACTTGGCTGGCAATCTTCTTCAGTCTTTCACCGCTGGTGAACCGAACAATGTCGACATGATCTATGGCTTCAAGGCGGGAAACCGAAAGGTCGACTTGGCTTTTGCTGCTTGTCGAGCTGATGATACGCTCTGGTAAGTTTCTCCTCCCTGTTATTTGAAGTTAGCTGACGACCAAGTCTCTTCGAGATGCTTCCCAATGGCACACTGACCAATATTCCCGGTGGCATCCATCCCGTTGTCGACGACTACAAGGTCTACGGCTCATGCACCTACAAGTCACCCAAGACAGGAAAGCAATATCTCTTCGTCAACGAGAAATCAGCACGATATCTCCAGTACGAACTCACGTCCACATCTAAAGGAGAACTCCAGACCAAGCTTGTCCGAGAGTTCCAAGGCGGCAGCGGAGGCCAAGTCGAGGGCTGTGTATCCGACGAGGAGAACGGCTGGATCTTCCTCGGCGAAGAACCCTCCGCCCTGTGGCGATACGACGCCGAGCCCGATTCAAACGACAAGGGTGTAGTAATCGGCAAAGTCGGCGATGGCAACCTCTACGGCGACGTGGAAGGCGTAACCCTCGTCTACGGCTCCAAACCCACGGAGGGTTTCATCCTAGTATCATGCCAAGGCGTCAGCGCATATAACGTCTACCGACGAGCCGCTCCCCACGAGTTCGTTACCACTTTCACACTCGTAGAGTCATCAGACGGGCAGATCGACCCCGTGTCCAACACAGACGGCATAACAGCTGTGGGCACGGCGCTGAACAAGGATTTCCCTAATGGTCTGGTGGTTGTGCATGATGATGCGAACCAACTGCCCAATGGCAAGACCAGTGCTGAGGCGAGCTTCAAGCTAGTTAGTCTTGAGAAGATACTGGGGTCCAAGGTGTTGGGGAAGAAGGGCCTGTTGGATCAGGTGGATAAGAACTGGGATCCTAGGAAGTGAAGAACACATAGAACAGTTAGCGGGCTTTGCCTGGGTGAAGTTGTGTCTCTTTGAGAGGTCAATGTGCATCACCCCTGAATCTATTGAGACCCATTTTGAGTCAACCGAGAACCTTCTCAGCGTCTCATAACAAAGAACGCAAGGCGAAGATTTGCATGTGTTCTAATGAGGCTTTGATCATCGCCAAAGAGACTACTCATGTGTTTGTGATGTTGAGTGGTCACATAGGAGTGGCGTTTACATGAGGCGGAACAGTCTCGACACTCTTCCGCCGTCAGTGCTTTTGCCATTTCTTCTAAGTCTCTCATGGGTATCAATAATATGGAATTATTAGATCCACTATATCTAATAGATAATTGGTTCCTGTCATGGGTGGACGCCGCAATGCTTGACACTGCCAGACGGGGCCAGGATATCACGTACCTGCGTTGTCAGATATCAGCACAGACGGCGTTTCTATTGACGATGTATAGGTATTTATTGAGCTATCACTGTGCAAACCTTCTACGATGACTTCCTATAAACTGGAGATATCTTCAAGTGCAATGCGTAGTGACTTGACATCACCCCTAACTGATATCACAGCCGTAGCATAACCACGGCCAGTACAATTTAACCCAAAATAAACATTTTTCTTTCTCGAACACTTCCAAACTCTCTCAAAGCCACTTCTCAAAGAGAAAAGTAGGTTTGTTTCATCTCCTCTCGCCGTTTGTAGGCCATAACCGCCCCCTTACCCTTTTTGGGTGTCAATAGAACCTCACTAAGCACCGACAGACATCAATAGCCAAATAAACCCGCCAAACTCACATGAACCAATGTTTATCCCGCCCGCCAAGATTAATCTCCTCGTGCATTCGCGTCTAGCAAGTAAAAAGCGAGGCGAATGAGTTGAAAGTGTCACATATCGTTAAGCTAGGAACGGCTTCTGTGAATAAGCCGCAAAGTTACTCACACTCTCTTAGAGGAAGCTTTGATATCTCTTACACACACCTCGTGGCTTTTACCGTCTTTGATCGTCTTTGATTTGGTTCTATTGGGAATAGATATCTCGCATTGACTGTTACTGTTCGAACCGAAGAGCGAAGGGGGCTTATTGACCCCGCAAAGCGTCAATAGACCTCAATAGAAGCCTTGCAACACCACAACCAGAGCAAGTGTGTGTATGCACGGGCAAATCCCCTTTCTCTCAAGATGGCCAACTACTCAATCTTTATCATGAACACAGAACTCGAGATCTATAAAAAACTACTCAATTCCATCATAAATACTCTCCTTTTTTTCTCTTCAGACTCGTTCCCATCGAAAGAAGGACAACGATATCTCAAAACACCTTTGATACACGACAACTCTTTTACGAGTACCACTCACTTTAACAACTTTTACACTTCGAAACACTCACTCACTACTGAGACACACAAACCTCCTGGGATGAAATACTCCTTCGTTACTCTGGCCGCGGTGGCCGGAGCCGCACTCGCGGCGCCTCCGCCGTCTGCCATCGACAACTTCGGCCCGGATTTCTTCACCCCTTTCTGCAACCTCGACTACAAGGGCAAGCCATGCGAGGAGCTCGTTGGCAAGGGCGACAAGAACGCTGATGCCATTTGCAAGGCTGGCCGTGAGCACTTCTGCGGTCCTAATCAGAAGCGCGATGCTGTCCCTGAGCCTCAGCCCGATCCTGTTGCTGATCCCATGCCCTGGTGTACTTGGCGTGGACAGCCCTGCTGGAAGGACAAGATGAAGGCTAAGCGTGAAGCTATCCCCGAGCCAGTTGCAGCTCCTCAACCTGATCCTGTCGCCGATCCTATGCCTTGGTGTACCTGGCGAGGACAACCCTGTTGGAAGGAGAAGATGAAGGCCAAACGCGAGGCTATCCCCGAGCCTGTCGCCGACCCCATGCCCTGGTGTACCTGGAGGGGCCAACCCTGCTGGAAGGAAAAGATGGCAAAGCGTGAGGCTATTGCCGAACCCGTCGCCGCTCCTCAGCCTGATCCTGTTGCTGAACCTATGCCCTGGTGTACCTGGAGAGGTCAGCCTTGCTGGAAGGAGAAGATGAGAATGGCCAAGCGAGAGCCTGAGCCCGTCGCTGCCCCTCAACCTGATCCTGTTGCTGAGCCTATGCCTTGGTGCACCTGGCGCGGACAACCTTGCTGGAAGGAAAAGATGCGCATGGCTAAGCGTGAACCCATTGCTGAACCAGTTGCTGCTCCTAAGCCTGATCCTGTCGCTGAACCTATGCCCTGGTGCACTTGGCGTGGACAGCCCTGCTGGAAGGAGAAGATGAGAATGGCTAAACGCGATGCTCTTCCTGAACCAGTTGCTGCTCCCAAGCCCGACCCTGTTGCCGAGCCCATGCCTTGGTGCACATGGCGAGGTCAGCCTTGCTGGAAGGAGAAGATGCGCATGGCCAAGCGTGAGCCTGAAGCTATCCCCGAACCCGTCGCTGCTCCCAAGCCTGATCCCGTTGCTGAGCCCATGCCCTGGTGCACATGGCGTGGACAGCCCTGCTGGAAGGAGAAGATGAAGCTCAAGACCCGCGAAGCCGCTCCCGTCGCTGAGCCCGAGCCCAAGCCTTGGTGCATGTGGCGCGGACAACCCTGCTGGAAGAAGACCAAGCGCGCCGCTGCCCCTGAACCCGCTCCCGAGGCCGATAACGAACCTAGATGGTGCATGTGGCGAGGCCAGCCTTGCTGGAAGAAGACCAAGCGTGATGCTACTCCTGAGCCTTGGTGCATGTGGCGTGGCCAGCCCTGCTGGAAGTCTAAGCGCGATGCTGCTCCCGAGCCCTGGTGTATGTGGCGAGGACAGCCATGCTGGAAAGCAAAGCGTGATGCCGGTCAAGCTCTCTCCAACGCCCTCCACGCAACTCGATCCCTCGACACCCGATCCGCCGACGCACCCAGCACCGCTCATCTCCCCCGCGACGCCGCCCACAAGGCCAAGCGCTCCATCGTCGAGCTCGCCAACCTGATCGCCCTCTCTACGCGCGGTAGTCCCGAGGAGTACTTCAAGAGCCTCGAGCTCGAGACCTTCTTCCCCGACGCTGCTCCTAACGCTACTGCCAAGCGCGACCTCAACACTCTTCAGGAGGATAAGCGCTGGTGCATGTGGCGAGGACAACCTTGCTGGAAGGCCAAGCGCGCTGCTGAGGCAGTCCTCGATGCCGTCGACGGCGATGATGGTGCTACTGGCCCTGGAGGTCCCGACTCTCACTACGATACTCGGGATTTCAAGTCTGAGAACTTTGCGGCTAAGCGAGATCTCATTGCTATCAAGGCAGCAGCTCGCAGCATTGCCGACATGCCCGAGGAATAAGTAAGTCCAAACACGCTCATGGGTTCTTCATAGTCTAACAACTTCAGGTGTCGATGACTTTTGAATCCGATCGTTTGCTTTTACAGTACGTCGGTGATATTTTTCGTCACTCTTTATCTGCAAAAATTAGCAAAAAATACGCTCGAAGAAACAACAAGAGACAAAATGAACAGGTGGATATGGCCATGCGGAGGACGAGTTCCTCTTTTCTCTTCTATGCAGCTTAATATTGCTGTACTTTATTTCTGGATAACGGTAGTGGATGGTTTGAGTCTGCTGCTTTTTATATACGATTCTGCTTTTGGCATGAGTCGATAGGCATGGTTAGGATAGCTCCAAATAGTTGCTCGAATTCAACTGATTGTCTCAAATGTTCTTGTTTCTTGTGATGTAGCATAAATGGTCGCTTGGTGAGGTGATGTCAATATGGGTAGTGCAGAGTTTGACACTCATTGGACCAGGTTCTGTAGGACAGACATTCGCCATTCACAAGCGGATGAAGGTAACAGATTCTTCAGGCTCAATGCTTGGAATGAACGATATCAAGATATACGCATTGTAGCATCGTTGATACAGGCCATTGTTGAGCACAATGACATGCAGCACAGGTAGACTTATGCTGATCGTTCTTCGGCGTCGTTACAGTCGACGTCTCAAACATTCACAGACCTGACTCCCATCAGCAGGTCATTTATCACAAGTAGATACTACATCAAAGTATGTACGTTCAATCATTGCGCTCCTCCCCATCGTCGAGGGAAGCACCGCACCCAAGATTGTTCGCTTTTCTCTCCATTCTGAGTTCCTCTGAATCGATGGTCCTGGGCGACAAGCCTTTCGACGCACCTCGCATCAATTATTAGAGAAACATGAACGTGGTTTTTTGCGTTGTTCAATATTTTGAATTGGAGAGAAAAGAGGAAAAGGAAGTCAAATGAAATTCAGAGATTTTTCTTTTTCTACGCGTCGTGAGGATAGTGGGGCTACTTCTTAGTGCCTTGATGCCTGGTGCGCAAGGCTGCCATTTTGAGCTCTGGAGGTACCCTGGAGATGAGAGAAGATGAAGATGAGTTCCTTCCTAATGATTTTTATTGATTTATCGGAAATCGCATAAAAATTCCAAGAACTTCTTACAATATGTCAAGATAATTAGGAACTTCAGCTGCCTTAAACTTACAACCTGAAGCATAGTAGTTCTTTACAATATCTTTTTTCACATTCGTGCCTTCCTCAGAGCCACACCCCAGTTCACCTCAAAACAATCACGCTTCTCCTCCACTTCACAACCTTCATTTCTCGTTTCGCATTTCGCATTTTTTTATTTTATTCTCTTTCCTTCCAATGAAAATAACGGTCGCCCAAGATGATGAGAAGTTATCCTATGCCTCCTGGGACCATGAATCTCAACACGCCTTCTCTCCCATCGTCGCATAATGGGCAGCCTCGACGGCTCCTCACTCCAGAGCCATCTCAGCCTGTCACAGTCGTAACCCTTAAGGCAGACAGCGCATTTTTTGAACGACTCCCAACTGAAATTCGCATGCGAATCTTGCGTCTTGCATTCGGTAACCGTACCGTTCACGTGGACCTCGTTTACAGTTACCCAATCTTGGAAGACCCCAAGCGTCATGGTGGTCTTCGACAATTGCCATAGTATGGCACTATTCATCGTTTGAACCGCGAAGATTATCCCAACTCCCTCGTCGCTGACTGGAATAAGCAAGAAGAAGAAGGCTGGAAAAAGGACTGGAGATGGCGAAGTTCAGTCTGCCATCGACTTCCGCCTTCTGGCATCGCAGACTCGCGCGGACCGGGGTACGATCCTCAGCCATGTGACGACGAATGCGTCTACGGATGGAACGGCCGAAATGGTTTCCGCCCACAATGTGAGAACTGGCCTGGAGAAGGACCAAGGAAGTGCTCTGTTGGGGCTATGGGATGGCTCCTCTCCTGCAAGCAAGCGTAAGTACCCAGCTCTGTTCTCGAACGGACTTTCTAACATCACATATAGGTGCTCTACGCTACGAACACTTTTCATACCGCAAGTAAAGAGATGATTCTGAACATGCATGATTTCTTCCAACAACAGCGACTCAATGCTATCACGTCCTTCGAAATTGTCTGGGATTTTACGCCATGGATCCTACCGGAGATCGAAGAAACCTATAGGGCCGCCCCTCCTTCGAGCGATATCGAGACTTTCCGGCAGTTTCTCAAGGGCATTCCCAATCTTTTCCTGAATATAAAGAAACTTTATGTCTCCCTGCAAGGAGATATGATCCCGAAATCGTATGGCCAAAACAGCGAGCATAAGTACTCGACCAAGGAATGAATCGCCCTTGTGGAGAGGAACATCATCTGGAAAGTCGACCAAATGGTGCCTTACCTCAAGCCTAATGTCGACTTCTCAATTGCCTATCCTACAAGCACCTATGCTGTACAGAGAAGTCTTGCACTTCGACAGGGCTGGACAGTGAAGCAGAGGCACGAGACTGGTGAGGTGGAACGACACTGGAGGCCATTGGCGAAATGCAAACCTCGAACAGGCTACTGGGTCTGCTTGGGTGATAAGGATGTCAGAAGAAAGAGAGCGAGAGGCATCATTGGGCATAAGCATATGCCACACCGTGTTTCTGAAAAGAAGTACGATGTTTTCTTTCTATCTTAGGACTCGGATAGTGTATTGAGTGCATTGCAATCTGGAAGGAATATGGCTTGGGTTTGGGGAATCTCGATCGGTTATATGCCAAAGGTCACAATGCACGAGTGCTGCATCTTATCGCATGTCAACAAATATCAGTGTACAATATCCATTGCTGAGTTAATCTAAGCTAATAAGCAATATCATGATGCTAAATTCGCGATAATGTAAGGCGTCCTCAGACTTTCGACATGTAAGCAAATAATACGACAAGACCAACCAAAACCCCAAGAGCTTGGACTGGTGACAATTTGTGGCGAAGCTCTTGTGGTATCCACAGAGAGACACGATGCAGCAAATAAAGACTCATTGAAGCTGTGCCAACTCGGCTTCAGATGCCGTGAATATTGGCACATCCATGTCTTGGACTTTTGGTGAAGAGCTGACTTAGCTTAGTGAGGTTCTGCTTGGCGTCTAATTCTTTGGTGTTTGATGCGGAGAATTCAAGCGAGTGAGAAAAGCCAAGACGTGACATTTTACGATCGTGGCAGTGCATTCATCATCTTTATATCGATTCTTGATTTAAACCATGATGAGTGACTCCATGCGACATATAATTCCTGTTTCTTTTTCACTGTTGATCAAACGATCTGATTACATACTCATCTCACTCTACTCTTACATCTCGAATGTTCCAGCTCAGCTACAGACAAGCTATAGTTATAGCTGGAAGCTCCCCTCAGCTTGCCCCTCATCTCATCCCACTTCCCTTCTCCTCCATCTTCACAACATACGTACGTCATGGCTTCAGAACTCGCAACCCGCATCGGCGACCTCAATCCCTTCTCCTCCAAAAGCCGGCGCATCAACGATGAAGATTTCGGCGAGGAGATCGACAACAACACCGTCGCGGGCGGCGGCCACAGCGCACGTCGCATGGTAACAGACCTCAGAGTCAGCAGCGCCCTGCGAGAGTTCCTCGTCAAAGAAAAGATGCTCTCCAAGAAGGAAGCAAAGATTGATTCTCAGGACTCGTCGCGCGAGCTCTTGGAACTCGTTAGCAAACCGCATATTCGCGTACCGCCTGAACTCACGGATAGGTCGCATCCGCTGCCGGAGTACTTTATCAGCTCGAGCCATAATACCTATCTCATGGCGCATCAGCTTTATGGGTCTTCGTGCGCGACTGCGTATGAGAGTGCGATTAGGACGGGGGCGAGATGTGTTGAGATTGATGCGTGGGATAATAGCGATGATAGAGATGAGCCCAAGGTCACTCATGGGTATACTCTAGTATCCAACATTTCGTTCCGCCTGGTGTGTGAGACGATTCGAAACTCTGCGGACCAAGAAACTGTCGATGCGCAAAAGTATGGCTTCAGACCTTCGCCTATTCTTCTGTCGCTGGAGAACCACTGCGATGCGTATGGGCAGATGCGCCTTGTCAATATCATGCAGGATGTTTTTGGGGATCGCCTTTTGAGCAAGGCTGTTAGATATATTGGCCATGAAGAACAAGCTGGTTCAGGTGAACATGTGAAGCTGGAGGATCTGGGTGCAAAGATTGCTGTTATTGTTGAGTATCACTTTACGGATGAGCCTTCAAGCAGCGATAGCAACTCGGATGACTCGGAGGACGAAGAAGAGGAAAAGGCTGCGCGAAAGGAGTACAAGGACAAGAGAAAGAAGGAAGAGCCCTCTATCATCATCCCAGAGCTCGCTGAGCTGGGTGTTTACGCGCAGTCAGTCAAGCCAATGGACAACTCGTGGTTCGAAGGTGGAGGCCTCGTCAATGGACCTCATCATCATCTTATCAACGTATCTGAATCAGGTCTGGCATCTCATCTTCCCGAGCACGCATCAAACATCGCTCGGCACAACGCCCACCATCTCATGCGCGTTTATCCCAAGGGCACGCGAATCTCATCCACTAATCTCAAGCCCGTTCCTTACTGGGGAATCGGAGCTCAGATCTGTGCGTTGAACTTGCAGAACTTTGGTACCAGCAACCAGCTCAACGAAGCCCTCTTCAGCGGCACAGACGGCTACGTTCTCAAGCCCGCTGCTCTGCGCGCCGGTGGAAACGGAAGACTGAGCACAGGACGCAGCAAGCGTCTCCGTCTTCACGTCGCAGGCGCAACAGACATCCCTCTGCACGGCGACTCAGAGGCAGATTCCATCAAGCCGTATCTCACATGCACGCTATACCACCCTGATAACATCAAAGGCGATCCTCCCAAGCGCAAGACAGAGCCGTATAAGCAGCACAAGCTGGAGTTTCTTCACAGAGGGCCAAACCCGCCTCCGACAGAGCCTCTTTGGGATGAGACGCTGACGTGGGAGTATGAGGATAATGAGTTGACGTTCCTGCGTATGCTTATCAAGAGTGATGATAGTTGGACGAGGAACCCGATGTTTGCTGTTGCGGCGGTGAGGTTGCTCTATGTTGAGCCGGGATGGAGGTTCATTCGCATGTTGGATCTCAAGGGACATGAGACGCAGTGTTCAGTCCTTGTGAACTTTGAGATCATTGATGCTTAGGGGGAAATTATGAGTATATGATGATATGTCTATGAATTATGCGATTTCTTTGTCGAGTTTGCGTTTGATGTGGACTGAATGATAGTCTTGCTTCTGATACCTACCTTCGTTCATGATATACTTGCAATTGAGTTCAATCTTTGCTTGCTCTGAACAGAAACAGCTTTGAAAGACAAACTCGATGAGTCTTCGAGGTCGGTTTCGCTGTGTCATCCTGAATCTATAGTGAGCAAATCGAGTCGCAGGCATTCACAAAGTTGCCATGCGCTCAGGTTTCGTGGTCTAACGGTTATGACTGCGGATTCTGATTCCGCCAGCGAGGGTTCGACTCCCTCCGAGACCTTTCTTTTTGCGCTCCTGGCTTCTGTGAGTGAAACAGGTTCTGGTGGATCTATTGCTTAGCCTGCGTGCACGATATGCGCTTATGACGTGATGAATGCTCCTTTTGTCTTACCTGGCTCTGCATCCGAAGCAATCTTCTGCTGCCGAACGGAGCCGGATGCTGGAGTGGGTCTTGAGATCCGGTCCGGGGTTAAGAGATGGCCGGCGTTGAAGGTCGTGACATATCCGGGTTGGAGGACTATGGAGACTTCCATAGGAGGATTATGGTATAGAAAATATGAAAGCATAAAAAATAGATATATATAAGCAAAGTCAATCAGTTATGAACAAAGCTACATGTCTTATATGCTTCCATCAGATTATGGTAAACATAATCGTTGCCTGTTTCTGTACTGCAGCAATATGGATAAGACAATGCTTGATTGAGTATATATTTATGGTATCTAACTGTAATGTCTAACACTCTCAAATCAATATTGTCCGATTACCAATGCCACTCTTTGTGACGCAGCATCTCAGACGTAAGCTTATTAACTTCCGAATGCCTTCGGATCTAACCTACACCGATCGACGACACCTCAACTCCAAGTATAAGAAACGCCCAACGCCGGCTCCAAATCCTATTCTACAATTATATCCAACTTCGAATAAACCAAAACTTTTGGATTACTCAACATACGACAAAATGGGCATCGTAACAACTCTTCTCGCACCAGTCCATCTCCTCTCCTTCTCAACCCTCCTCGGCTCTCAACTCTACCAGACTTTCATCGTCACAAAAGTCACTTTCAAACATCTCCCTCGAACTCCCTACATAAACTTGCAAAAGACCCTCTTCCCGATTTTCTTCCAAGGCCAAGCTCTTCTCCTTTTGCTCACGGCTATAACACTGCCCCCGTACGGTGTCCTCTCACTTATCGAGCATAAGAGCGATTGGATACCATTTGCGATATCCGGATTTGTCTCGGGACTTAATCTTATGGTGTTTGGACCGAGGACGAGACAGTTGATGTTGGATCGTGTTGAGCAGGGTAAGTCATCTCGTGTCTCATGTGGGATAAAAGCTAATGAGATAGGGACTTTGGAAGGGAAGACGGTTGAGGGACCGAGTTCGACTATGGCGGTTATCAAGAAGAGATTTACGACTTCGCATGCTATGTGCATTCACTTGAACTTGATTGGTCTAGGGGCTCATCTTTGGTATACATGGAGACTGGCATCACGTCTCGACTTTTCACTATGATGGGAGGAGTACACATTTCTTAAGTGCATTTGAAGCCCGTGTATCAGATAATCTCTTTATAGCTTTTAGACCTCAACTTCTGACCTTTATCTCAACACCAACCGCAAATAAACATCATATCCAGACCTGCCTCAAGGAAGATACACAATCATCTCAAGTCCACCACTGTAAGCCGTAGTAGTCGTCTTGAATCCATTCTTCGGATCATGAATATAGTCCAAGAACTCTTTATACAACGCCTTGGCCATCTTTGTGTTATCAGCTAGAATGATAGCTCCTCGCCTCAGACGAGGCTTGATGATCTCCAGAGCTGGAAGTGCCATTGATATCCAAGCTGTTCAACATTAGCACTCCTCCATAAGTCAAGGCTCTTGGGGCTTACTGTCAAGGAGCAGCATATCAATCTCCTCAGGCATACCCTCCTCCGAAAGCGTCTCTCTCAAATCTCCCTCCCTCAACTCTATCCACGGCTCAACCTCTTCACCTGCTTCACTCCAATGCTTTCTCGCTCTCTCAGCTTTACTGCTCTCCCACTCCGTACCAACAACTTTCCCAGTAACTTTCTCACCCCTCGCTCTCATAGCATTAACGTTCTGTCCCACCGCCAGAGCAAGATACATCGTCGAAACACCAAAACTAGTTCCCGCCTCAACGATGTTCTTGGCGTTTATACTGCGGGCGAGGAGATACATGAAGAGACATTTGTCCTGCTCTAGAGCGACGAACTTATCGCTCATGTGGACGTCTGCGGATGTAGACCATGTTTTACCGGTGAGGTAGAAACCGAAAAGATACTTCAAGTAGAACCAGGTTTGAGAGAGGGCCTTTTCTTGAGCTTCTGATTCGGCGTGAAGGCGGGTGAGGAGGTCGTGGACGCGAGGACTCGCCTCGAGTGCTTGAAGGGCTGTTGGTGATGGTGCCATGGCGATTGAAGAAGAAGATGAAGGCGGTGATAATGTTTTGAAGTCAGGAAGATTCTCTTACTTTATATACGTGAAATATGAGTCAAATGAATAGGTTTACGAGCTGAATATGGTAATTGAGATGGGGAGATATGTTAGTGTTGAGCTGATATCACCGAGGCCGACATATCATGGCCGAACTCTCGGGCCAACATTGCATGCCTTCATTCCGTAGACTTGTCATAATAATTTATTTGGAAAGCGTTTAAATTTAAAAGACTGTTAAGATCCTATAGATTAGATAGAATTATTGTGTAAGCTTTCAGGTCAGTATATTATGAGATCCTGTCACTTTGTACATGTAAGTTAATATACGTTCTGCTTGCTCCTTACGATTCACATTAAGCACCTGGGAAGAGATAAGATTTAGCACCATATATTGTTTATACATATAACTGGTGCTTTGAATTTGGGCATTTCCTTCGATTAAAGCATCCAGTTGACCGTCTTTGTGTAGTAATCTGTGCAGTCTCGTTAAGACAGAGAACCAAACCCGGACTTCGGCCCCGGCCCTAAACGCCCTCTTTTCCGATCCCATCTCGACCCCATATGGATTCACGGAAATCATCCGCATGCAAGGCACAGCAGAGACCTTTTGAGCTGCAGAATACGAAAATCCCAACGGGAATAATGCAGCTACCCGTCAGACTCTATCGCCAGCCTCTTCCCCATTCGCATCCACGGGGATACACACAATAAACATCAAACATCCGCGCTCGCTCTTGAAAGGACCATGCCGCATCCCGGGCTTTCGGTACGCATACGCGCCCTTCTCCCAACCCTGCTGCAGGTTCTGGTCGTACAAATCACCCTCAACCATGAAAATCTCCTCAACGTAGTCGTGGATGAAAACCTCCTGCTGATTGCGGGCGCCAGGCTGCCATCGCTGTAATGTTGTGCGTCTGCCTGTCTGCGAGTCCTCGTTGAGGACTAGTTCATCGACGCCCGGCTCGAGAGTCGACCAAACACGATTGAAAGATGTGGTAGCGGGGTGAAATTCAAACTGTTCCATTGCGAATGAAATACAGACAGGTGATCTATACTGTCGCACTTGGGCTCAGCATCGACTGGCACAGCCTTAAATCCCCCAGAAACATCGCCGTTGCCTTGAATAACGAGAACACAATGATATCATTGGTAAGCTGACCATGACAAATGCAACAACGTTATTGTCTAAACCTCCTGCCAAAGAGAGCAAGCCCCCATACTGCCTTGGAAAAGGCGATCGAGATAATCATCGTATCTCAGCTCTTCAAGCCAGACAAGTTGCTTCGACATAGCCCAGGACATTTGCAACGGGAACGTTGCTGACCCCGTGAAGGGAGCCTGCAGCTTACCTAGGCAGAGTGCATCCGCTTGGATGCAACCGTTTGATCTAAAAATGTACAATGCAGTAGACTCCTACCGATGTCAAAGGTTATGCGCAGAATTGATAAGAATCACGGTGAGATATGCAGGATTGAGATCTGCGCTCACGAGGTATTGGTGACTCTAAACGCCCACTAGGACTCTCGCATCAAGCTCAAAGAGGTCATGGGGAAACTAAAGCTCGATATTGAGTTGCATCTGAAGTGATGGATATTGACGAATACCAATCGATATATGGGGGCGGCTACAAAAACCCATGTTTAGTATGAGTTGTTTCATGTCGTGGCAGACGTTGGCTAGTGTCAAGGGATATAAAACGGCTAATCAGACATGGTGACAGCTCGAAAATGCTAGAGGCATTCCTCTCAGTCAAACACGTCCTTGAGATCGCCTTGCTTCGGTAGAGTTAAACTGTAAACGCAGCCCGCCGATCCGACGGCTCAGAGTCACTTGATGAGCCAAGTCAGACGGCAGGACGGATAACATCGCGAGAGATTGTCACTCAGGATGCCGGAGGAGCGGCGAGGGTGTTACACAACATCCAAAGCTCGTAAAAAGAAGAGAGGTGCTCATCGATGTGGTCGTACAGCATCATCACGAGAATTTGAGACACTGCTTCCAATGATTCAAATCATAGTTCCTGAAACATGTATCCCAAGTCTTGGATGCCGATAATGCCGTCTACAGTTCACGAACATCTGGTTGGTGTTTCCATTCAACTGTAGCACCAGTACTGGGGCAGAGCGGGGGGCTTGTCAAAGTGTGCATATCAAGTCAAGGGGTGTCAAGAGCGTTATGCTCTGTGTTAAGATCACCGGTTGATGTACACGTCGGCCAACGACTGATAAACGTTGCATCGCCAAAGGGGCACTGGTCGAGACTGAAAACGCAACAATGATGTGTAAATCATTGGAATTGTGGCATTGGTGAAAGTTCAACTGGTGAAACCCATCGACGGGAACCAAGATAACCGGCGTCAGCCACCCGATCAGACTGAGCTTCAGCTCCGGGGCTGAGACAAGGCTCACCACACTGGGACTGGTCTGCATCTCTGTCACAGTGACAGTGACTGCTTCTCCCCTCGAGGACCTATCGTCCACCGCTAGATTGACGCTCTCTTCTCGCGGCGATGGGGCCAAGAAGTGTGAGCGGGGCGGGATTGCCAAGAGCCGACCATGGGGTGGACCTTTTGACAGAAATGGAGAAGGATTTCCGAGATGAACTCCAAGTTGTGGGACAAACAGCGAACGAGAAGAAGAGGATCGGCATCAGTTGAGTGCAAAATCAGAGGCACGCAGGATGTTGATCAAAGTACTTTCGTCCACTGAGAACATGTTTCAATGACACCGACAACATCAAACCGTAATCTGAGCTGAGGGACCACAAGTTGTTGGGTCATCGGCGTTTTTATTTTTTCTCTCCGAACCATCGTGAACATCCTCATTGAGCAAATTCGAAGAGAAAAGAGGGTTTGGAGGGGAACGAAACGAATAATCATACCTGTCACTTACCATTGAGGCTCGCGAGCTTGACAGCCGAATCGCTGCCCAACGGGCTAAACACGACCTTGACAGGTTTGACCCCCATGCACCCATTTTTATCGGTAGCGATATAGGGACCCCTATAAAACAACCGCTCGGCCGAATAAGTGTCTCCGAGCGATAGTCAGTCAGCTCGCAGGCGAAAGCTTGGGGCAAGATGACGTTGAGAAAAAAAAAAACAATATGATCTTACGAGAATGAGACCACTGTGAAGACCAGAAGGTGCTGTGACATTGAGCGTATCGCTGTTGCCTCAAGTTCTTGGCTTGGGAGACCTCTCACGATGACTTCACTTCTGACAGGTCCGGCATTTCAGTACGCCCTTGTCACGGGGAACATCCAGGCGAGAACAACGTTCTGCCTAAACGACAGGAGATGGTCCAGGATGAAATATCCTGTCGCTGTCAGTCGGTTACAACCGTGAACCACTTTTCTTCCACGTTTCTTCCAAAACGATACCAGCACCCTTGTATAGACGCTGGACGGTGCGAGGAATGACGAGAAGATTGCGATTTGCGGACCTGGTCAAAGAGCTGATGATCATTATCAGAGGCGCGCGAAAAACCTGCGGCAAAGGTGACCGTCTTGGACTGTGCGTGCTTGGAAAGTGAGAGGGATAGGCAGTGATTGGAGGTTTCGAAAGACGGTGACCGTTTCGTTGACCGTTGATCTTTCGAGAATACTGTACTGTGATATTGGTCATGTTTCGCCCTTGAGCCTGCAAGACCTGATACCTTGGGACTTTGTAGGGAAGTTGACGCGGCAGAATGCAGATCCATGACATCAGACTAGTCGAAGGGGTACTACTGGACCCTTGCTGCTGGATGGCGCTCTTGTGTTTCCGAGGGCGGAGTGAAATGTAACCCCATAACCAGTGAGCGAAAGGGATGAGAGACGCAGATTGATGGCTTAACGCACTGCGGGAGGGATCAGACTGATATGCAAGCCAAAGCTGTAAAGCACCGATGAACCATAGGATAAAAAAAGAGGCTGAAATCGCAGCCAAGAGGGCTGTAGAACCCGAGTGTGCGGTGTAAGTCCAGGCACAGCCAATTTGATACTCGAGAATATCCTTGGCCGCTCCTCTTCCTTGTCATTCCGACTTGTTGGGTTTGGCAGGAGTAGCAAGGCGATCAGCTAAGCCGTTGACCGGCAATGAGCATTGAGCGATGTACCAGAAGGGTTCCTTCGAGTGACAATTCCGACAAAGATTTGCAGGTCAAGTCACAAGAGTTGCAAATCAGTACCGAACTCGGTCCCCTGACCGACACCGCTCAAGGATCGGTCCAACGAATAGACAGTAACAAACACTGTATTATAATAGTTGGTCGGTATTGGACATTCTGTCGCAGTTGCTTTCAACCTGCAACAGCATCTTTTTGGTGAGTCTCGGTGGGCACTTGGGGTCCAACACAACAGAAAACGGCCAACCGAAACCCAATCATGATGGTGTATCAAAGATGGAATGGTTGGCGCGAAGAGAAGAACCGACGATCTCCAACAAACAAGAAGCAAGAGAGTTGAAAAGTTTATTCGCTGTCAGAGAAGACAACCGGCTGTGCTGTTGTGAGCCCAGCAACGGCTGTCATAGTGGATATGCCCCTGACTCTTAGAAGGTCGCCCTCAGGGGTAAGAAAACACTGCACCTTGAGATAGGGTGTCAGAATAACATAAGCAAAGAGTCCCCTAAGCTTAGGCTAAGTT
>JAAOAT010000649.1:0-44932 GCA_013186855.1 Fusarium ramigenum
CCTTTAATACCCTCCCTCCCCCATAACTTAAACCCCAGGCAAAGGTAAAAAATTACAAAAAGCTTGGGTGATCCACCCAAAAGTCTAGAAGGCCGCCAGAACGGCACGATCCTTGAATCGTGCCATTCGGTGAGCCACCAATCATGGCCGGGGTGAAGCTCGTGGTGGGCAGCTAATGTGTCATGAAAATATCTGCTTGGTGTTTTTAAGGCGACTAGGACGATGACGCGATCTGAGGTGATCGCACGCTTATTTCCAGGTAGCCAATGGGATGTGGGTGAGATGCGTAGTTGGTCCACTTTGGGCATGGGTGTGAAAAAAGTCTCCCCGGGTGAGGGCCGCTTGTATATGGATCCAGACTCGTGGGACTGCGGCTTGTTGAGGCTCAGTTTAGGTGTTTGTTTTAACGACCTTCCAGTTTCAGCTGTGGATATTTTTGTGTGAGGTATACGATCGGAAGACCGGGTGAGCCTGCATCAAGAGACAGTTGCATGCGATGGAAGTGGTTGCTTGTCAAGAAAATTACTGTACATCCCACGCTCATCCCGCCAACTGTAACAGGGAGCACCACCTCGTGTGACACTTCCAGACTCCCCGAGGCATTGCGTGATGAACACACATACTTCCAAAGACAGTTAAAACCATAATAATAAACTTAATCCCTTTCAGCCTGTAAGGCCGTACTCCCCGAACATCCCTGCTTCAGCTTAGGCTCGCCACACGGGAGCTACGAAAATATCACCATCGTTGCCTCAGACCACGTCAAGTAAGCTCACCTGCCTGATCTACAGTAGCTTGAAAAAAAGTTCAAGATCATTTTTTTTGTTATTTCTTGGCTTTGTGTAGTGAATTGGTGAGCTATTGGTTTGCTTGTATTGAAGCTAACTTGTTGTTGGGTGCTGGCCGATGACGTGCCCGGGCCAAGGGATTGTCCCTTAACTTAATATTTATGCACGCTTTTGCACGCTTTGAACCGGGTTTCATGTGAATTTTTCGTCTGAAGGATGAAGGATCTTAAATCTAACTGCCTATTCTGTGTTTGTTGTCCGTGAATGTTGTTTGCCAAGATGATCTGGAACTCAGATCATATAGTCGATCATTTGCAATCCAGCCACCACATAGAGTCATCGCCAAATGAGGAACATACCGATCATAGATCGAAAATCCCACGGTCAGCAGTTGGATAGTCTAGATAGAGTAAGACTTACATGATCTCGTGTCCAATATCACACATCTCCCCACTGAGGAGTACGATCGAGAACGACACTACTCTATCCTTGACAATGCGGGTGGCGTTAGTTTGCCTGGCGGCTATTAACCTAGCATGATCTCCCGGCTACTGCATCCGATGGCGTTTAAGTTGCTTCTTCACTAATGGAGGGCTTTTGCAATTGGTTTCCACTGGGTGGTTGCGTGTTCATGTCGCTTGACCTTACCCTGCAGTGGAGGTTTGTTTTGACATCCCGAAGAGCCCATTCATGCTCTTATGAGTTATAGAGCCATTTGAATACCCAAAAGAATTATTACTGGCGTATTTCTGGGATCGTAACCACGTTTACTGTGTAAAGGCTCTGGGATTCGTGTTTTGCCGTGTTGAGGATAAGTTTGTTGGCTTTTGGTCCACTGCACTCAAGTAAATGCACAACAACGCTCAATCTGCTCATGTGAGTTCTTAGTGCTGATTTACGTTATCGGCATTAACACACTCTCCTTATTTTGCTTTTCGATATCCTTAAATCCATAGTGTGTATAATTTCGGTGGTAATTAAACGCCTTATAGCCTCTGTGTTAGTCTCTTAGCTCCAGTACGTGACCCTACGATCCTTCATTTGGTTTATACGCAACTCAATAAAACAGCTATACTTTACGAGGAGCACTGGAGAGTCTTAGTTATAAGCTAGCTAGTATTAATCTCAGAAACTTATAAAAGCTTGAGAACTCATGAGTGGAGTGCTTGGCGGCTTGGCCCTTGAGAAGCTGAGAACAAAACTGAGCCAAAAGATAGCCTGCACCGAGGACAAACGAACCCATTCACTATATGAGTTGTCCGAAACAAAGACTACTAGACTTCTCAGAGCGACTGGCCTATAAGTTGCCTTTTATTGGTATTATGTACATGATACCAAGAGACAAAGAGCTCATCATGGGCCATGACCACAGCCTTTCGAGTTACACCTGCATATGCATATGCAGTGTTCTGAAATGTTCAGTCACACTGATTTACCTTTATAGAAGCTTAGTTTAAAGATGAAATGCAGTTGAAAAGGTCCCATTGACTTTTGACTGAGATGAAGCTGACTCAGACGTTTGGCGGGACACATGAAAGCCATCATGACACATGGGCAAGACTTAAGTGCCAGCATTGTAACAGCGGCGCATGTAAAGATCTCATGTCCTGGCACAGTTCAAATTGATATAGAGTTCTGGTACGTGGGACTGTTTGCTGCACATTGGGAAGATACCACCGGATGAGAAAAAGTGTGATGGTCTGTTATAGCTTGGTCTCATGATATGAGCATAAGCCACCACCCATTGCGAGCAGCACAACAGCCGATATGCCCTTCACCCGCAATAAAACACTCGCTAGGATGTTGGCGAAGGTGTTCTTAATATCGTTGCACACTGAAAAGTGTTTGCGCCTTGGTTCCCAAAGCCTTGTGTGCGTGCCGAGCATGCCGAAACATACTATAGACTCTTCAATTGATCGCTGTGCGTCGTATCATGTCAATTGTTTACACATGCAACATTCACTAAATGCCAGCTATAGAACTGCCAATAAGAATAGGCAACCTTGCGAGTTGCCAATTGACAGGAACAGTGTGCTCTTGACGATGACGGCATAGTCATGACAAGCGGCATGGCCCGTAGTGGTTCTAATTAGATGCCGATCTCTTCAACGGTCGGTGAATCAGTCACACGAGCAATTTCTCGGCATAAAGGACAACATTCAGATGAGCTCTTTCACCTTGCAAACTCTGTTCATGTCATTATCTGCAGCCGCATCAATTGCCGATAGACAGTCAGCAAACGTGGTGGCTGATTGTGGCGTCACAGCCCCATATCAACGCGTTGCCGGTCAACGCGCCCACGCTCAGCTCAACTTGCGACCAGCATCTAACCAACTACAGTGACGCAATCCCACAGCCGCTGAACACAACTCAACTCAACGCGATCAATCGCAAAGTCATCGCGACTATCGTGGTTTTTGCTGCAGAGTCATGGTATCGCCCAACAAAGGTATTTCTCCTCTTCGCATTTCGTTTCGTCCGCTCACAATCCAGATCCCTACGACTTTCCAGCTTCCCCGTTAAGAACCCGAGACGCTATGACTGCAGAGAGCCCTTCCAAGGAAGATGGCTTGGCCCATCGCGAGAAGCCCGACACTACCAAGGCTTCTCCTGCTCTGAGAACCGGAACTCCTCGTGGGAACACTCCTCGGGGCGCAACCCCACGAACTTCATCCCGAGTTGGCACACCCAAGGCTGGCACTCCGCGCGGGACCCCCAAAGTCAGCACCCCTAAGACAGAAACCCCCGCGAAGAAGTCTGCAGCCGTCGTCTCCGATTACCCTGCCGAACCCGCCGACAAGAACCCTGAGGAGAACGGCGACAAGCTCAATGGCGACGAAGTGAACGGCGTCGAGGTCAACGGCGATGCGCCAAAACCCGCCAATCCCGGTTTTAAGGAAGATGTGGCCATTGACGAGTTCATTGAGCATCGTGTCGACCCTGACAACTCGACCGTCGACATCAAAGTCAAATGGGAAGGTGGCGAAACCACCTGGGAGTCAGAATGGAGTCTGCAAGAGCAGGTCCCCACGCTCGTCTACAAGTACTGGGAGAAGAAGGGAGGTCGAGAGGAGGCGACCCAGCTGGACATCTACCACGTCTTCAAGATCCTCAAGTGCATCCCTGCCGCTGGCAGAAAGAAGACCAGCTACCAAGTCCAGTGGGTCGGCTACAAGCAAAACGACTCTACCTGGGAGAACGAGGAGAAGCTGCGATTGATCGCACCGGGCGAGCTGGAGAAGTTTGAGGCTAAGCAGTTGGCTAGCGGCGCTTCTGCTGAGAAGCGCAAGACTGCACGTGGACCTGGACGACCTCGCAAGAAGCCGCGATACGACGACTGAGGGACAAATTGAGGGAGGGTGGAGAAAACAGTTGGCGAAGAGGGTGAAGCAATTGGAGCGATTGTGGACTATTTACACTTTGACAAGGCGCACGCTTCGGCGAAGACAGCCAAAAGGACATGTAGAGAGTATCTGGGCGCACACGATGGATATGTATTTACTGGAACTAACAACACATTAATCAGTCCTTGTGTCCTCCTCCTTGAGCAATGGGTAATGTCCGTGATCCTCTTTGAACGACATGAGCGAAAATTGCGCAATCACAAAAACCCAGTACAGGTTGTAGGCCAGCACAGATCCATACGTAGCGGAATTGTTCCATCCGACAACAGCATTCAGAATAGCCCAGCCTCCACCACCGTTGAGCTGAGGATTGCAGCACTGGAATGTCAGCTGGGTCTCGCAAGGCTGAGGAGGCTACTCACGTTGACGTGCCAGATACTCCGGTCGATATCGTATGATCCAGGACCATCTCCGAGTTCCGCAGCATCGCCGCCGACAACCTTGTTCCACTGCTGTTGCTCAAAGAGCCAGATTGCGCGGGAGAAGAGACCTGCTGCGACGAGGTAGAGAAGACACGTTGAAGCGACGAGGAAATATTGCAGTTTCGCAGATGAACCGCCCCTGAGATGTTAGACACGTTTGTCAATTGATCGACTGACTTACCGGTAGAGGGCATATCCGACAAGGCCGCCCAACATTAAACCCATGAGGACGGGGAGAGGGACGGCAGAAGCGGGTGCAGAGAATGAGACACCAGCGACGAAAACGATGCCCTCGATACCTTCACGAAGAACAGTGATAAAGGGCAACACAAACATGGCATACTTCTCAAAGAGATTGACCAACCACGCTCGTTTTCCTTGAGTCGTTACTGGTGTCTCAATCGCCTTTGCCAATTTCGCCCGCCATTTATCCTCCATCTTACCTACACGCAACAACGCACCGCCCATTATGGTGATGATGATCGCCGAAATGAGCGAAAACACTCCTTCGTAGTAATACTCATGATCAGCCCAGGTATCGTTACCAAGAATATAAAATATCCCGATAATTACACCAGAGCCAATGAGACATAACGCAAGACCCAAGCCCGTTCCAAGCCAGACCTAAAGAATTCAGCCGTTATACTCTAAAGTGACTCAGTTCATGGTACCTGTGTGCGCAACGTTTTGTAAATACCAGCATCGCGCTGAGATCCATCGAGCGTCTGTTTCAGAAAGGCCAGCAGCACCGAGACGATGATAGCAGTCTCGAGGGTCTCACGGAAGACGACGACGAACACGGGCACGGAGAATAAATCGAGCATTTTTGACGATGTTTTTGACGATGAAGGATCAGAAAGATCAGATAACAGAATTTCCGATAACCGCTCTCGGCCGAGGTTTGAGACTAGAGGGTGTCACACGATGTCCACAATTGATCGTATGACCCGTCGAATCAAACCAGGCTAAGAAAATTCTGTCCAAAGAGAAGCCCTAAATCTTAAATAACCGCGCATAATAATAACATGACATTTTTCTCTTTTGCGTCCGACGTCGGATTATCTGATTGATAAGATCCACTTTCCCCCTCCAACCTCCCACGTCAAAACATGAGGATCTCACGGTTGACTCTGTTGCCGGCGGCTCTGGCTGCGACGGTGTCTTATGACTTTTCTATCGATTGGGTGAGGGCGAATCCAGATGGTGCGTTTGAGAGGCCCACGATAGGGATTAATGGGGCGTGGCCGATACCGAGGATCGAGGCGAGTGTTGGGGATACGGTTTTGGTTAATGTGAGGAATAATCTGGGAAATCAGTCGACGAGTTTGCATTTTCATGGGCTTTTTATGAATGGGTCGAATCATATGGATGGGCCGTCGCAGGTTACGCAGTGTCCTATTCAGCCTGGGGAGTCTTTTCTCTACAACTTTACGGTATGTTTCTTATCTCTGTACTGAGAGTATACTGACTTGGAAGATTACTCAACCGGGCACGTATTGGTATCATTCACATACTGAGAGTCAATATCCAGATGGTCTTCGAGGTCCTCTTATTATTCATGACGCAAAGTCACCTTTTAAAGATAAATACGATGAAGAATTTGTCATGACCATCTCGGATTGGTATCACGATCAAATGCAGACGCTTATTCCAGAGTTTATGAGAAAAGGAAATCCAACTGGTGCAGAGCCTGTGCCCCAAGCAGCTCTCATGAACGAAACTCAGGATCTGAAAGTACCTGTCCAGACAGGCAAGACGTACCTTTTGAGATTGGCGAATATTGGTGCCTTTGCGGGACAGTATTTCTGGATTGAGGGACATAACATGACGATTGTGGAGGTTGATGGTGCATATACGAAGCCAGCTCCAGCGAATATGGTTTATCTATCTGCTGGACAGCGCTGCAGCGTGTTGGTCACTACGAGGGAGGACTCATCTGCCAACTTTCCTATTGTTGCGAGCATGGATACTGTAAGTTTGCCACTCTTTGATTTACACGGCTGACCGTTTAGGATCTCTTTGACGTTCTCCCCGATGATCTGAACTGGAACGTCACAGGATGGCTTGTATACGATGAAGAAAAGCCTCTTACCAAGCCATCTGTCGTCTACGACTTTGATCCCTACGATGATGTGGATCTTGTGCCTTATGATGAAATGGCTCGCCTTCCTGAGCCCAGTCGAAGTATCGAGTTGGATGTCATCATGGATAATCTTCGAGACGGTGCAAACTACGCCTTCTTCAACAACATCACCTACCGAGCTCCCAAGGTTCCGACACTCTACACTGCATTGACGAGTGGAAAACAGGCGACGAACCCTCAGATCTATGGAACGTATACACATAGCTTTGTGTTGGAGAAGGATGAGATTGTACAGTTGGTTATCAACAATCACGATGATGGACGGCATCCGTTTCACTTGCACGGTCATCACTTTCAAGTGTTGTATCGAAGTGATGATGACGCTGGTGACTTTGATGGATCGGTGGAGTTTGCGGAGACGCCGATGAGACGCGATACAGTCGTTGTGAACGGAAATGGCAATGTGGTGTTGAGGTTCAAGGCTGATAACCCAGGTATGTCTACCGATTGAGTGTTCAGCGAAGCTAATTGTCAGGTGTCTGGCTATTCCACTGCCATATTGAATGGCACGTCACATCCGGATTGATCGCGACATTCGTTGAAGATCCCCTCGCCCTACAAGCTTCATTAAAGCTCCCCCAGAACCATCTCGATGCATGCAAAGCCGGCAACATTCCCACCGTCGGCAACGCAGCAGGAAACACTGATCTCCTCGACCTCACGGGCGAAAACGTCCCTCCACCACGTCTTCCAGAAGGGTACGTTCCACATACCCTTGAGGGACACCACTAACAGTCACAGCTTCACGCTCAAAGGCATTCTCGCATTCGCATTCAGTACATTCATGGGTATTTTCGGTATATACACAGTCGCTTCCTACGGGATGAAGAAGGACAGAAAGACTCCCGAGACAGCACCGCTCCTTGCAGAAGAAGAGCCACAACAACATTAGTCGCAGAAGAGAGCCGCAACATTAGATTAGACAATAGATCGCTACCAACGCCTCACACCCTCCGCGATAGTTTATTTCTGCTTAGGAGGAGCAGCTGGATACTTTGACACTTCCCTCAGATGATCTGGCGTGCCGAGTGCTTCCATCTCGCCACCGCGCTCCTTGAATGCGACTTTGCGACCGCAATTCTTGCAGAAATGGCTAATGTTTGGCGCGCAGTGACATGCATACGGGAAAATAACACCAAAAAGAGTCGTGAAGAAAAGAGCGGTTGCGTAAATACTACATCTCATTAGATACTCCATACATGATCAATTGGGGAGTAAACGTACTGTGTCATTGAAGAAGCAGACTTCTTAACCTTTGTCTCCGCGCGACGCTGACAAAACGGACAATCCATCATATCAGCCTGATCAGCTAGCAAATGCAACGGCGTGACAGTTTCTCCAGGAGGAACCTGCTGCGCTGGAATGGCAGCCATGGACTGATGTCCTGCGTACTGCTGCTGCGCAAGAGCAGGGTGCTGTAGAATCGGAGGCGATTGTGTACCGTCCCAGTTGAGTGTACTTTCTGGCGCGGGAGAAACAGTCGAGACGGGACGGTATTCGCTTGCGGCCGGAGGACTCATTTGCGCTGGGCTCGTTTGATCGGTCACGACTTCGGGGAGGTTTTCGTCGTCGACTTTTGGTTGTCTTTTGTACTTGTCAGTGTCGCGTGAAGTTAGTGGAGGGGGAGGAGCGTACTCAATTGCGATTTTCTCGTCGCGGGGGGATTCAGCGTTTGCTGTGTATTTTGGAGGCGAGATAACATCCGCGTTTGTTGTTTCTGGCGATACGGTCGACATTTTGACGGGCTGTGATGAGGCTGTGAAGAATTGAGAGAAGATTTTAGATTGGAATGAATTAAAAAGAATGAGACATCTCGCATTCAAAGAGTCCGAGGGAAGATTAAACAGAATAGGTACGTAAGCTGGGGAGACCCTGGTTCTTAGCTTGATCCTTTGGAGGCGCTTTCGTTTCAGCTGCCGATCCCCGCCACTTCAACCGTTCCAAGAACGAAAACCATTTGATTAGCCCTGGTCTTCTGCTACAGCTTCCATTTCCGCTACTTCTTGATCAGCATTGATTCGTGGCTTTGAGGCAACAATTGGGAATCTTGCCAAGTTTTGGAGACATCGCGAACTGAAAAGGGACTGACCCGCCGCTGGATTGGCGATTGGTGGTTTATTGCAGGGTTGTCGGAGGCTTAGTGCTTATCTTGCAGGGATGATCACTGAGCTAGCGGAATCCCGTACCCGTCGGACGTGATCGATAAGCTGACTTAATTGACTTTCAACGAAACGTTGATGTTGACTTTATAAGGTTGTGCTGAGTTCATTCTCGAACATATTGGACCGCTTCGACACAGAAATATCATCAGAACAACTCTTAACGCTGTAGATCAGTAAAAATTTGGGTGTGCGACCACGTTGGAATCAACATAGGCTGGCTTGGGGCTCTTGCATGTGGCTTTCAGCTCCAAGGCAGGCTGTGGCCTTCTGGACCAACAGCATCCATCGGTTGTCACATAGATTCTATTTCTGGGACAGTTTCAGCCTCTTGTGCAACGCGCAAGAGAAACCTGACCAAAGAAAGTCAAGGACAGTCATGCAGTTGGACGTATGCCTCTGAAGAATGTGACTCTCGAGGGATGAGAACCTCCGGGTGGAAAGAATAAGCAACGCAAAGAGCCACCATACTTGGGGGAAGCTTTCACAAGTATTATTGTCTCTCAAGTCCAATCTCTACCGACCAGTACTACAATGGAGGGTTAAATACAAAAGACCCCCAGTTGGGCTCAGGATGCGGGTTTCTTCAAGATTCTCATTATTATACAGATATTCGCATCATGGATGAAACTGCGCGACTGGAGTTGAAAAGCCTCATCTCAGCAACTGGATCGCGGGTATCTGGAAATGCTTCACTCCTCCATTCTGCTGGTGTTGGAGAGTCACTTCGACATGCTTCGCCGTCCTGGAGCCGGAGAGTGGGCTTAGCTGTACTCCTTCTTCTCATCCCTATCACATATTCAGGTAAGTTTCAAGCGCCAGAGAAGCGCATATGCTCACCAGGAAATAGTAATCCTTGCCATGATGGCTTACTTGCACGGAAAGAAACAAAGCTCATTCGGCGACACGGTACTAGAAGTTCTAAGCGTTGCTTCCACCTTATGGCCAATTTTGTTCGCTGCTGTCCTGGGACCATTACTCAAATCTATTGCGCTCTTCCGTGCTGAAAGAGGATCGAGGCTAGGCTCCCTAGAGTTCCTCTTGACCAGTCAGACCACGGCTTCTGCCCTGAAGAACATCCTTGCGATGGGATGGATTGGTAGCTGGGCTATTGGTGTCATTGCGATATGGTCCCTGAGTCCTTTAGGAGGTCAAGCCGCGCTACGCTCATTGGGTCTCCAGCGAAATCTCATTTCCACAAAGACGCCAGCAACATACTACCTTGGGAATAACAGAAGTCAGGTCTTCCAGTACTACCGAGGTGGGGCTAGTGCCTTCTACGGAGCATCAACTGCAGCATCCCTTATTTCAGATATGAGAACTATTCTTTCAACTTCGTTTTCGACTCAGGATATCCTGGTTTCACACGCCAACACGAGTAGCCCACACTACAATCAGACCATCACTGACCTTGGGGGCAAGTGGGAAGCATCTCGCAGTGGGCGCAGAGATCTATGGCGAAATGTCCGAATCCCCTTTCTGGAACTCCTACCAGGATACGATAGTGATGACCCTCATGCTTGGGTATCTGTTCCTGAAGATGAAATCGTCCCTTATGCTTCACTAATTGGGCTTCCGATCAGAGGTGGCTCATTTGAAAGACCGGGAAACTCAACCATGACAGTTCATTTCCATTATCAGACTCTTTCTTGCGGCAATGCCTTCAATGGGAGCGAATGGGTCAGAAACGGTTCCACGGCGTTGTGGTATCACAACACCACGTTAAGCGTTCCTTTGAGGTACCAATATCACAGTGCAGTCGGTGCAGAGGCACCTAATATGGGATACCCGAATATCTGGTTCGACTTCCCAAATAATTTCACGCTCGGGGAACATTTCCTAGCAACATTCGACATTGAACCACGTTCAAAGTTGCAACTGGTGATGGGAGGCATATGCACCGACACTGCAAACCATAATACGGAAATGCTCAGACTTTGCGACATCAGCACTTCGTATATCGACATGACGATCGGTTGTAGTAGAGCTACGATCGATGCTGACCTCGTATGCCAGGCCAAACAGGTCAGACACACGCCGTCGTATCCGATTAAGGGAAACTTGACAGCACTTTCGAGCCGGAGGTTAGGACCGGGGATTCTGCGAGAGCTGCCATTCACAGGCGCAAGTCATCATCCTTGGGAGCCCAGTACCCTTGAGATGTATCTGAGGGACCCCCTTGAAGTCTTCCAGCGCATTCGTGGAGGATATATAGATGACCCGGAGACTCCAAACAAACTAGGATGCTTCAAATCTCTTCCCCCGGAGATCATTGAACGAAGGCTTGCAACCGTCCTCAATACGATCACGATGTCGACTTATGAACTGAATGTGTTGACTGGCGGTAAGGGATTGTTACTCAATCTCGGACAAGTGCTCTGGCAGAATACCACCGCCACATGGACGGAGTTTGACAGGGATATATACAAGCTGAATAAACCATGGTTCATCACGACGATACTATCGACTGTAGTATTGATGGTTTGCGCAATTGCCAATGTCGTTGTTCGCCAGCGCATCAGAGCCCCCGACTTTCTGGATAGTGTCGCCGGGTTGACGAGAGATTCTCCATTCGTTGATGTATCTCAAGACGGAAGTGGAAAGAGTGGCTCTGACAGACTTGAAATAATCAAAGATGTCAAGGTTCGGATTTGTGATGTGTATCCAGAGCGTGAGATTGGGAAGATTGCTTTGACGACTGAACTAGACGGCCCAAAGCTGAGATGGGAGCGGACCTATGCTTAGGCTCACGTGTTTACGATATTCTAATTATTTAATCGTAGAATATCTTGTTGGCTAGAAAACACTTTTAGGAAACCCGAGTAGAGGCTGCATTTATTACTTGATGGCGATGAAGACTTGATAACACATAGAGCCGTGTTGTTTATAGGTGAGACGTGTGCACAAGAGCCCATAATCACGACCCAGAGCGTAGAAACACAGGTAGATAGCAACATATTCTCGAAAGACTTGGCCCCCTCATTAAACTGACATTACGCCTCATTAACAAGCGAACTGTGTTTTGCACGACAAGCATGGCCATAACCAAAGTTCCTGGCTAAAGCGAAAAGGTCAGTGAGACATGCATGCGGCCCGCTCCATCCGCCTGTCAATTTCCCGGAAAAGCTTCTGACAGCATGAGGTCGCTGAAATTCTTTGCTTATTGGAGCCCGCTCGAAAGTGCGACATACATTGCATTCACAGCATGTCCGTTGCTCCAGAAGAGGCAGCTCAGTCGTAACCAAGCCTTGGTGAGTGCGACAAGAGAGAAGAGGTAAGGGGAGTAGCCTAACGGCATTGTTTGCAGACGCACCTTACATGAAGAGGCGAAAGCACATGCTGCAGACTCAAGTCGACTACGGGGTTGACCATACCCCCGTAGACCAGCTGCAGGTCTTGACCTTGATGGGAAAACAATTACAACCCAATCACCTCAAGATTAGTAGATGCAAAACACATTCAGCTCCTGTTGACCGAGGAGGGGCTTCGACGCACGAACGCGGGGTTGTGAGACATGATAGACTTGCCGAAGGGGAATTGACGAATAATTTGACAGCACATCATTGTGTTGCGCAAGCAATTGCTTCTGATGTTGCCAAGAGAGGGGCAAAGGACCGATTGAAGTCTGTAGATCGAGAGGAAAGGGTAATGAGTGAACAGACACTGTCGACTTTGGAAAAGAAGAGGAGAGGGCGAGAGGAGGCTCGATGTGTATAAATCCCCCGGCTCTATCGACAGATACCCAGACTCTTCTTCATCAACCACTTCACTTCAGCACCTTATTCAAGAAACTACCATCATGCCTTCTGGTCTCCCCACTGCCCCCGATACTGAAATCGGCTTCCAGCCACCTCCTCCCTCCAAGGGTCCCCTCGACAAGATCCGCAAAGGTCTTGTCGGCATCATCCCCTTGCCTGAACTCGGCGAGGAACCCGTCATCTACAACCCCGTCATCATCGTTCTCACAGGCTACCTTGAGACCATCAAGCCTGGTGCTCTCGATGAAGCTGTCCACTCTGCATACCAGCAGATCCCCGAGTTCATGGACAAGCTGCACATTAGTGATGCTCGATCCTTCTTGGACTTTGCCAATGATCTCCTCAAATGGGTGCCTCATGAGAACTACGAGGGAAAGGATATCTACGATATTCTTTGCATGTTCTACTTTATCATCGACCAGCCTCCTCTGGCGAACCTTCAGACTTCCATCTCGCCTGATCAGGTTGGCCAGCCGCTCACCTGGCTCTCTTCATGGATAGTCGTATATGCGCAGCTTATTGGGCTGTTCATGGACTCCCCTGCCTCACTCACGAAAGAGTCTCTTGACAGTTTCAGTCAAAAGAACTCCCCCAAGTACAACTATGACGAAGCTTTGATCCCAGAGGGTGGTTTCCGTACGTTCAATCAGTTCTTTTCACGCCATCTCAAGCCAGGCATGCGACCTATTGCAGAGCCAGAGAACGACCGTGTCATTGTGTACCCCGCCGACTGCACGTATGACAATTCAGTTGCCAACCAGAACATTGTCAACATTGAGTCTGACGGGGTGATTATGATCAAGAATCTCCCCTGGACCATCTCTTCCCTTCTTCAAGGAAGCGATTATGCGGAAGAGTTCCATGGTGGTGTCTGGATGCATGCCTTCCTCAACACTTTCAACTATCATCGTCAACATGCCCCTGTTGCGGGTGAGGTTCTTGAGGCGAAGAACATCCAGGGCGCTGCATACATGGAGGTCAACTCCAAATGTGAACCCAGGCGTGTTATGTGCGGCCCAGACGCTCCAGACACTCCTGGGTATCAGTTCTTGCAGACCCGCGGCATGATCATCATCGACAACCCTGTCTTGGGCAAGGTTGCAGTTCTTCCCATTGGTATGGCTCAAGTGTCTTCCGTCAAGATAACGATTCAGAAGGGTGATAGAGTGGAGAAGGGACAGGAGATCTCGTACTTCCAGTTCGGAGGATCGGATGTCATTTGCGTGTTCCAGCCGAAAGCGGGGCTGAAGGTTGAGGACTTTGTTGCTTCGTCTAACAACACGTACTCCAAGTATGGTACTATCTTGGCAAGAGCTCCTCAGAAGTAGAAAGAGGTTTCTCCGGAGTAGTTAGGATGCTCTTACGCTAGGCGAATAAACGAAACTGGCATTGACCCCCTTGTAATCGTGTGATACTGATACTACCGGAAATGAGGCCTGCTCTTCTGAGACATACATCAGTTATGGCCTGTTAAAGCCCAAGGGTAGAGTTTAATCAGCCCTCAATAAGTTTTGACTGCAGATCTGAGCCATTATCATCTTAGAGGCTGTACTCTTGTGGAGCAGTTCATGGGTATCGAGCAGATAGGTATTAAACTGTCACTCACGATCATAACCCCCGACATCAACTATAAGTAGGAAGATTCTCAGAGGGGGCAGAATTGCAATACATTTCATGCCTTGAGTATTCCAGTACATTCAAGAAATTCTTAGCACATTATTGGGCATTTTGGCTGTGATTTCTCGTCCCCATGCAAACACGGCAAATGTCTCTGCACCCCCGCACTCAAGCATCTTGCAAGACCTAAATCGACCTCAAAAAGGAAGCTCTTGCGTTCCGGACCGACTATTTTTGTGATCTTTTCCCGAAAAGACTTCTTGTGGCTAGCTGAAGACCACTAGTCTCCTGCAACTGAGTGGATTGTCTTGGATGACGAATTCAACAGATGCGATAGGCCGTGTATCAACTGATGGATCAGCTTATTGGAGTCAAAGCACAATTCGAAGAGTGCCTACTTATACCAAATAAGTTTCTCTCTGGGAGCCATCTTCACTTTTCTCATCAATTCATTCTATTCATCACCGCTTCTTCACCATGGCCGATCCGTCCCACTTCGCCGATCCCTTTTGGGAACCCCAGGATAAGATCCCTGTTGCACTCGACGCTCAACCCCAAGTCAGCCCCTTCAAGCCCGCTAATCTTCTATACTCAATCTCCTCTTCCTTGGAGACCACTCCCGTCGGGATTGACTTTGCCGTGGGAGGTCTTGGTACCATTGCCGCCAAAGCTGATTCCCCCACAGAGAGCGTCACATTTACCATTCGCCCCGAAAAGCGAAAGGAACAGCCAACTCTGAAGCTTGAAATCACCAAGACTGACTGCGTTCTGTCAAAGAAGGATAAAGATGCCGACAAGTTTGTCGCGTATAAAGAAAAGCTTACGTTTAAGCCTGGCGAAGACAGGAGCAAGGCTTATGACCTTGTCACGTTTCCGAAAGGGAAAAGATCAGCTTTGCTTGACACGTTGACTAAGAAGGCGACTTATTGGATCTCGGTTGACAGAAGCAACGCTCGTATTCGATATGGCCAATCTCTGGTTAACAATTCCATGACTTTCATGGAGATTCAATTTAAGAAAGAGAAGCAGAAGGAGGAGAAGGAGAAGAAGGAGAAGGAGAAGAAGGAGAAGGAGAAGGATTTCTGGATGGATCACCTTGTCTCCACTGAAGTCGAGCAAGATGGTTCTCCGATTTCCAACGACGACATCAAGTACAAGCGGCACCCTGTCACAGTCGATCTCCCGCCTGTGGTCATCCCTCAGTCGGAGATGACGCTCGACATACTGGAGAGCATGACAGCCATGACGTTTGCCAATTTGCCCCAGGCTTGTCAAAAACTGTACCATAATATCTCCGGGGCCAAGATTACAGCTAGACCGGAAGAGTTCAAGGACCTGCCTGAAGCCATCGACGAGAGCTGTAGAGACGAGAAGAAGTACTGCGGTGGCATCCTTAAGGACAAGGACACCTTTAAAGATCCAACAGAGACATATCTTCGCATCACAATTGGTGATAATCTTGTATGTTCTCTCTGATTTATCTCTACCAATACTAACTCCAGCAGGCCGATTCACCCGGCATTCCCTACGTCATGGAAATCTGGCCTCCAGGTCACAAGTCGCCCATTCATCAGCATGGCGACGCTTCAGCGGTCATCAGAGTCCTATACGGAAAGATCCAAGTATCTTGGTTCGACAAGGTTGAAGAGGGAAGTCCGTCACAGCTGATTGGCAACCCGGTGAATCTTGAAGAAGGCAAGGTTACTTGGCTCGGTAAGGACCAGTATCAGGTCCATCAATTGGAGAACACCTCGGACAAGGTTTGCATCACTCTTCAGTGCTATCAGTTCGACGATGATGACAAGGTCCATGACGAGGCGTTTTATTGGAAGGATAAGGATGGGCATAGAAACAAGTTTATTCCAAATAGTGATAGTGCTTATGGGCTGTTCGTGCAGAAGGTCAAGGCTGAGTGGGAGGAATCACACCCAGCTAAGCCTTGAGGGTATAAGCAAGCTCAATGTTATTATTGTATGCTAGATCCATCAACAGTGTTGTATCCTATCAGATCCCAGGACCTTGTCCTCCTGTAAACATCGAGAATTGTCCTAGACTCTCCTCACGGAACAATAGAGTTAAAAAACTCCAGATAAGGTTGCGTCGACTTACTGCCTTCCTTGAGTGGCCTAGTCGAGTGTTGAAGAGCAGCTCTGTGACAGCCCAGAAATGCGTTGGTGGAAGTAGTGCTCAAAGACCTGATCTCATAATTATTCTTATCCCCCTCGCCAGCGCTCCAGGTCAAACTATGGTCAAAGCGCGCGTAGATCCGATGTCTACCGTCATCAAGCTTCTTCACAAGATAGTCCGAGAAATAAGCGCGCGAAGTACCTGGGCCAGTCGCCAATACCTTCATGTCGACCAAGTCTTTAGGAGCATCTAGATAATAGTCCCTATCCGTCTTGTTTGGAATCTTGCCGACCAGAACGCTGGGGGTGTCCATAATGCCCTTCACTTTGAGAGCATCATCCTTGACGTACTCATGAGTGCTGGCGAAGAAAACATCGGCCAGTTTGGAATCAACGCCCCAGCAAGTATTCCAGTTCGGCGCTCCCGAGCCAGTTGCAAAGTCGGTGATGTTCTCTGTGGAGTTCACCAGCTGATACGCAGGCTTGTTCGTTTTATTGGACAAGCTCCCGGTTTGGGCGGTGCCATTGATAACGAGCTGTCGGGTGATGAACTGCACCCATTCAAAGTCGTCGTGTTTAGAATCGTCTTTGAAGATGAGACCGAAGCCACCATATCTTTTGGGGTCCTCAGGGACATAAAGTTTGCTGACGAGAGCGGCGGTCCCGGCACCGTCGATGCTGGTTAGTTTAGCATTGACTGCGTTTTCGGTAGGAAGAGGATCCGAGACGTCTTGGGCGATCAGTTCGGCAAACTTGCTGCCATAGAGGGGTGTCTTGTCAGTCATGGCCACTTGTTGATTTGGGATTATTGGCTAGAATGTTGGCAATTGATGTGATGAAGGAGTAGTATTGGAGAGTGAGTATTTCGGAGCTTGCTGGCAAAAGACTAAACTCACGGAAGCTGGCCAGTACTTATATGATATATCAGTCAGTGCCAGCTAAAAGCATGTGATGTGATGATATGTAGTCATACCTCCTAAGCAATGCGGTGCCGCAGCCACTTTCAATAGTAAGATAAAGTTGAAAGCATACTGCCGATGAGTAACAGGGAATCTTGTGATATGCTGCTTGCTGGCTTACTACAGCGGAGTAAGCCTATCACAAGACCATTATATGTGCTCAAAGAGAGCAGTGCGTGGTTGCATCCATACCAATATTGACGTAAGCGGTGTCCAAACCTGACCTACGAACTTGACATATCATTTCTAGATTCCGATATTTGTTTCTGAATGCAGCAAACTCAATGCATATTTCTTTCACTGCGATTAGAAGTGTAAGCGGCATCATGAATATAATCACCAGTGACGCGAAGGCCGAGGGAGTAAGTGCAGCTGATCTTGTGGTCGAGGTCGCGAGCGTGACGAAACCAGAATAGGTTGTTTCTTTCGAAGTGGATGTCTTGGGCAAGTTCTAACGATGTGGCTGAATACAGTATCATACGCGACCGACGGGCTTTGCCTACACCGTTGTAGTCACCAGGCAAGAAAAGAAGCCCTGAACATTTGCAAGTCAACATTGAAGGATAACAATACGCCAAGACATGAGTAAGCATGCTGTGGCTTTTCTTCTCAAGTCATGCTGAAGGACTGGACTTCTCACCGAATTCTTGGTCGAATAGTTTGGCTGGGTGTAATATCACTGTGTAAAAATGTCATTTACAAGTAGGATTGGTGCTTTTGGAGTCATTAACTACAAGTCTAAGTTCCTAATCTCGCTTCTCAAATATAAGAGTAAACAAAGACTTAAGGCAGTTCTGCAACCCTATCGCGAAAGATCCGTTCCGCTCGCTGCCAAACCCCTTCAGTATCCCGGCGGTCCAGAGTCAACAAACTTGGCAGAAGTAGTGAGGAATATTCGTCACTCGACTCGCGTGCCACCATGGTAGGAAGATGATCGATGGCGATGATTCGCAGCTCAGGGCCATCGATGTGCTCGGAAGCAGCAACAGTGGGGTTCTCAAACGAACTGTAGCTGGAGTAGACTGGAATGGGGTTATTCTCGCTGTTGGGGTCGCAGCTGACGTCGCAAATGACCCGGAGTCGTCTGTCGGGTCCTGAGAGTGCTTCAGAAGTTGTGAAGGGCGGGATCTTGTTGGAACCTAGGTAGACGCAGTTCACAAAGATATCAGACGAGGCGACTTCAGGAAATGGGCCACCCTTGCTCGTCTCGGTGATGTCCCATTTCAGAATGTCACTAACGCCGATGGCCTCAGCTGCTGCGATGGCACCTTTGCCGCAGCGGCCGAGGGCACCGATTATGATCAGTCGAGGGAGCGCGCCGTGGTTGGCGGAGCGCGCAGCGTCGACCTTGGCCTTGACAAGTTGAGTCAAAGCAGATGCTGAATCGACAACAGGAACTGGTCCTTGGGGAACGCCAGGGTTGAGCAGTTGATGAGCCCAGGATAGGAGTGCCAGTGCAGTCCCTGCGAATCCAGCCCAGTATCCGAATGCAGCTACTCTTCGGCCATCATCGTCCGTGAGGAACTCCAAGTCATACAGCAGACCGCCTGCGTTCGAGAAGCGAGACAGCTCAGTAGCCCAACCAGCTTACTTTTTGTACACGTGAGCAAAATGAATGTAGGTGTGCGGTAAGGGTGCTGAGTATGCAGTCAGTAACTAATGCTGGCGATATGCCTGGGCAAACATACTTCCATCCGCTTCAATCTCCTTCAATCCAAGGATAATGTCGCCCTTGGGCGCATTGACCCAAGAGCCAGTAGGCACAATCTCGGCTCCGACAGCTCTGAACTCATCGATGTTGTAGATACGGTTCTGAGACTCTTCCACTCGAACTACGTAGCCAGCATCGAGTAAAGCTTTAGCAGTTGCAGGCGACACTTATTTGTTAGATGAAGGGTTCGTCAGGGTTGCTAAGGGTCGTACATGGGGAGCGATGCTCCAGCGGCTTTGTCTCGGAGCGGAGATGGATAACGACCGGCGACATGATGGTGTTTTTGATGGAGAATATTTTCGACTTTAGTTAATGGAAATGCGGTCACAATTTGTTATTTGTACTTGAGACCTGCCGGGCCAGCCCGGCCCAGAGCTTATACCCAGTTCACAGATCAATGACTCCACCGGAATATTGTAAGTCCGCACAGCGTGAGCCACCACTCCGATTAAGGAGCAAGATGTGTAACTTTGGCACTTCATAGGTCCAAAACCTACTTTCCTTGATGAAGAAGTTTAAATCAAGTCTTGCTATCTTATTCAATATTTACTCAAGCATGTGAGGTAAATGATAAACACCTGTCCCGACCTTGCTAAGCGCCAGTCGAGGAACGATGATTCATCTTCCATATATTGATTCACTCAACTGACTGGTTCTAAAAGTACATTTCAGCAGATTCCCTGGGCCCTGCTACAATCAAACCCGTTTCTTGCCTTTCAAAAAGACGTGCAAGAGGATATATGATACAGCGCCGGTGAAGCACAGCCCACTGATGACACCGAATCCCTTGAGATACTTTGGCTTCTCCGATGCTGGGAATAAGTAGGCACCGTAGATCTGTGCCAAGTTACCCATTGCGTTGACAAACGCCAGAGAAATAGCTCGTGTCTCATTAGGCATCGAGCCAAAGGTAGTCGAGGCGTAAGACAGTGACAGACCATTTGAAGCCCAGAGCGCTGCAGCCATGATGACGAGGAGAGCGTAGCGAGCTTTGAAGTTGTAGACGACGCATATGATGATGGCGCAAAGCATTGCGACACTCATCCAGGCACACAGTATGACGCCTCGCCATTTGCTGTTCTTATCGGCGAAGTAGCCTGTGAGGGCGGTGACTACAAATGCAACGCCAAAGATGGGTATGGTCATATACTGAGCTGCCGTGGATTCGTATCCGAGACCTTTGACGAGAGTGGGGTAGAAGTAGGAGAGAGTTGAAGATCCGACGATTGCCTGAGGAAGTTCACAGTCAGTCAAATACTCAGAAGCAAAGTGGTCGATGACTTACCATGTACCCAACAACAAAGAGCCAAGTGCGCCAGTTAGTCATGCTGAGTTTAAAGGCCTGCCAATGACTCAGTTTCTCCTCATCTTCAGAGTGCACCTGTGGTCTGTCGTGCTGCAGTCTTCGAATGGCAAGGTCAATCTCTGCCTGGCTGAACTTGAGCCTCGACGTGTTTGCCGGAAAGTCGGGGAGGATAAAATACGCAATCACAGCGACTCCCATAGTAGCAGCACCCTCAACAACAAACAGCCATCTCCAACCGGCCTTACCGTGTGCGCCGTCAAGACCGCTGGTAATAGAACCGGCCAAGAGGCCACCAAATGCACCGGAGAGGATAGCAGCTGAGATGTACACAGCGAATCTCTTGCTCTGCTCTTCACTCTTATACCAGGAGGAGAGAAGAAGAAGCACGCCGGGGGCAAAACCGGACTCGAGGACACCCATGAGGATTCTGAACCCGATCATATGTTCGTAGGTGCGCGTGAAAGCCATTGCGATTGTTACGCCGCCCCAGACAAACATGATGCCGGGGAGGTATCGGCTCGGGCGGGTTCGTGTGAGGATCATGTTAGAAGGGACTTCAAAGACGACGTATCCAACGAAGAAGACGACGCGCACGATGGAATATTTGTTGGAGTCGAGGTTGAGGTCTTTGTCCATTCCGGCAATCTTGGCATTTCCGATACTGCTGAAGTGTTAACCAGAATGTAACATGTACGTGTAAGGGGTTACTGACTTGGTTCTGTCCATGTATGACAGGAGATACATGAACCACATCATAGGCAGAATGAAGAGGTCGATCTTGCGAACCAGCTTCTTTTCCGCTTCAGTATCGGGTACATAATCATTATGCGCCATTGACTCTTCTTTAGAATCTATGATGTTGTCGTCATGCTCGAACGACTGTTTGATCTCTACCTTGTCCATGATGCCGGGCAAGGGATGAATATTTGGCGCGCCTAAAGATGAACAATAGAAGATTGAGTGGTGATGAAGTTGTTGAGATGGGAGACACGATTGATACTTAAATAGAATAGATGCCATGCTCCTCACTACACACTTCACCGTCGTATCTTGGAGATTGGCATGTTTGCAGACGAGAGAGGTTTTCCGAGTTCAGGAATCAGCTGTTCTAGAATCGTGGAGACCCCAGATTTTGGCCAAGACTAATTTAGCTTCTGCCCCTACGCGAGCTGAATGCCAGGGACGACGCTATCGGGAGTAGACTAAATCGCGCTTGGGGGTCATTGAGACCGCGAGACGGAGTACAATTCCTAGGATGCCTGCTCCTCGGCGCAGCAATTTTGTGGGTAGCCGTCTTGAGGTCGATATTTAAGATTTCATTACTCTTTGAATCACTATCTCCCTTCCTCAACATCAAATCAATTAACTGTTCTTTCAAGTTTCCCTCTATCCCTCTTTTTCTAAAAAGTCAATTGCGCACAATGACGAGTGGAACTCAAAACACAAACGGAGCCTCTAACGGTACAAATGGCACCGTAAATGGACATGGTCCTCTGAGCACCATGCCCGGCCCCAACCACGATTACAGGGTGACCCTACAAGACAAGGTCATTGCCAGTATGTATTTCGAGTCAATACCCTCCCAAAAACATCACTTCTAATAATTAAAGTCACTGGTGCCAATCAGGGCATTGGCCTTGGTATCGCCGAGGTCTGCCTCGTAAACGACGCTGCCTTCGTCTATAGCCTCGACGTCACTGAACCCTCAGAACCCTTTGAGGCTCTACTCAAGCGCTTCTCGGGAAGACTTGGTTTCCAAAAGTGTGATGTGACCAACGAAGAGAGTGTGACTTCTGCGATAGATGCCATTATCGCTGACAAGGGCCGCTTCGATGGTATGGTCGCCAACGCTGGCGCCACTAAGCATCAGCCTGCCTTGGACTTTACAGCTGAGCAGGTTGAGAAACTGTTCCGATTGAACGTCTTTGGGGCGTGGAATTGCGCGACGGCTGCTGCGCGCGCCTTCATCAAGCTTGGCTGCAAGGGCAGCATCGTGTTTACAGCTAGTATGACTTCCTACCGCCCCAACAGAGTGAGTAATTTTCCAGTCCTTCTGTCTGATGGTTTCAAGCTGACGTTCCATAGGCTGCTCCATCAGCTCCGTATGGCGCAACAAAGGGTGCAGTGCGAAACATGACGCATACACTCGCGATGGAATGGTCGCAGTACGGCATTCGAGTGAACAGCATTTCACCCGGCTTCGTCAAGACTGCTCTGACATATTATGTTGAGACAGCGCCGGATTGGGATACTAAGATGAAGTACTACGGTGGTATGCCCCGTTTGGCCCTGCCTCAGGAACTTGGAGGTGCATATGTGTATCTGCTGAGTGAGACAGCGACTTACACCACGGGAATTGATATCCCTATTGCGGGCATCGTTGGCGCTTGGTGATAGAATGCTATTTCCGTAGATACTTTACATCTCGAATAGAGTTTTTGCATCTTGTGAGAACATCATTGTGGTATCATAGTCTTTGGTTCCATTCTTTGGTGATGGTGCTGGAAACAGAATGCTCGACGTCCCCTTACTAGCTTGAACGAACAAGAAAAGATATTGGATGTTAGTATCACGGTTGCTCAAGGCAAATATACACGTTGCCCCATAATATTATAAAAACAAAGCGTCCCTTCTACTTCGTTCCCCATAACTCCCTTACATAGATATGGACGTGGCTGACGCAAACTCAAACTTAGAAAACGAAGGCATGATAGCATAATCCCCTACGCTAAGTCCCCAAGATATGTGAAAGTCTATTTGAACTTTTATTACCACATGTGAGGTCGAGTAAATAAGTACAAGTCCTTTGTTGATGGTAAATAAAAGTCGTTGTATTTGGTGTCTAATTCAATCTGCCATTTCTATGCGGCAACTACTGGTGCAGTTACAAGTTGCTCTCTGTCGTAATCCTCAATGATCTTAACCTTGGCAGCAGAAGATGAGTTCTGTAACAGAGTTAACAATGCAACCAATTGAAGAACGGGATGGAGGAGCTCACGGGATCAAATTGGTACCCCAACCATTCCTTCACCAGCCTCTTGGCAAGCTCAATACCCACGACGCGCTGTCCCAAACACAGAACCTGAGAATTATTACTCAAGACCGAACGCTCAACAGAGAAGCTGTCATGTGCTGTTACCGCCCTGATACCACGGACTTTGTTGGCGGCGATGGCAACACCAAGGCCTGTTCCACAGATCAACAAAGCTCTGTCGGCTTCACCCTTTGCAACCTTTTCAGCAGCTGCGATGGCAAAGTGAGAATACGCTGTCTTGTCATCCTCTGATGAAGGACCAGCGTCGATGACGGATGAAACACGGGGGTCTGTGAGAAGTTGTTGGGCGATGATGGACTTGTAGGGGAAGCCGGCGTCATCCCCGCCAATGACGATGCGAAGTCCAGATGGCATTGTGTGTCAGCAATGTAGGGAAGAAGAAATTGTTGATATTGCATACAAAACTCATCAGTGATAGCCAACTCAATTCGATCTTTGCTTCTGCTGTGTACTTTATGCTCTTCCATGACCTTTTCTTCAGGTATGCCCGGAAGCGACTCATGGTTGCAATGCAGGTGCCGCGTTTCGAGGTCATCTTGCTAAAGGTGACAAGGTTCAGATGAGCGAAGCTGGTCCGAGTTGGGTTAGTTCCAGCTGCAAGATTGCCTCGAGGCGCAATGTGCGGAGACATGCGGAGTGAGTGCTTGGGGGTTGGTCCGTGATGCAGGGATCAATTGATGGCAGGACAGCATTGACGAGCCATGTAATCTTGCTTATACTCCGTGCATGCAGCCAAAAATGAAGTAAAAGATCGTATGTAAGCTTAGTAGAGATCATGGCAAAAATGACTTCAACTTGGGAACCGCAAAACAACAAGACCTGTCAAATTCTTAAGGCAGCTGAAGATGGCGGCTATGGAGTCGTTGCACCCATCGCCTACAACATCGAGCACATTCTGGCTTTCGTACGCGCCGCCGAAGCCAAACGCAGTCCTCTCATCATCCAAGTCTTCCCTTGGGCCATCCCATTTTCCTCCGGCCTTCTCATCCACGCAGCAGCCCACGCAGCGCGCAATGCTTCAGTCCCGATCGCGATCCACTTAGACCACGCGCAGGATGAAGCGATCATTCGACATGCCGCTGACTCTCTCCCATTTGATAGTATTATGGTTGATATGAGCCATTATGAGATGGAGGAGAATCTGGCCAAGACGAAAGAGCTGGTTGAGTACTGCCATGCGCGAGGGATTGCTACGGAGGCTGAACCTGGGAGGATTGAGGGAGGGGAAGATGGGATTGCGGATACAGCTGATTTGGAGGGAGCTCTGACGACTGAAGAGCAAGTGGAGGAGTTCATTGCGACGGGGATAGACTTCCTTGCGCCTGCATTCGGTAACGTTCATGGAGAATATGGAAAAAGAGGTCCTGTTCTCGAGTTTGATCGGTAAGTGAACCTTGCAGGTCATTACATCGAATCTAACCAGTTTCAGCCTCGAGACGATTCGATCGAGAGTCGATGGGCGCGTGAGGGTTGTGCTACATGGGACCAACGATTTCCCAGACAATATAATGAAATCCTGTATCAAGGGCGGGGTTTCCAAGGTCAATGTGAACAAGCTTGTCTTGGATGATTACCTGGTTCACATCAAGGAGCAAGCATCGAAGCTCAATTTGACGACATTGATGGAAGAGGGCGTGGAGAAAGCTCAGAAACTGACGGAGTGGCAAATGGATGTCTGCGGTTCTTCAGGAAAGGCGTAATAGAGCAAATCATACCGTCGCTCATTATTAACAAGTCACTTTCTGGTCCAGTCTTCTGTCTCAGAAGCCATCCCGACTTCCTTCTTGATCTGCCTTGGCCCACTCCGTTCGCAAATCATCTCTCCACATCTTCATAGGAACCCAATTCACTCTAGCCTCACACGCTTCCATCAAAGAAATGACCTTTTCACGCCTATGAGCATCCTGCAGACAAAGACCGGCACCGTAGAGACACTGAGCTGATACAATCTGACATGCTTCATCCTCCAAGTCCATGGCTATTCCGCAGATGGTGTCCACAGACTGCGTGAGTGTCTTTTGCATTCTTAGATACCCATTGAACCCGGCCGGTATTGGACTATGAAGCGCTATAAGTATCTGGGCAAAGGCGAGTGCCTGTAGCGCGGCTCCGAATTCTGGAGGGTGTATCCATATCGCTTTGAAGACATCATTCGTGTCGGAGGGCGATGGAAGGGGCTGGTATTGCTCGCCGAGATGAGACTTGAGCTCTTCTATTTTGTTCAGGATGTCAACTCTGGCACGGCCCAAGTCCACTGGCGCTAGGCGATTGGGTGTTGATCCAGATACAGCCGCATGGGAATGGGCATAGTAATTCACAGCCTGTGAGAGGAGATATATAGCTCTCTCCGCCAAGTCATGCTGATCAAGCTCGCTGAGATCTCGAACTGGCACCCAGAAACTCAGACAAGGCCTCTTTTCTCTGAATGCAGCCCAGATGTCCTGACGCAGCCAAGCCCACCACACAGCCTGGCGAAGACCGCCGGAACCGCCGTTCACGTCTTGAGATCTCTGTATCCAGAAGACGCCCTTGAGATGTCTCTGCCAGTTTCCCCGCCCATCTGATTCATCTAGCATTTCGTACGACGAAATCACAATGGCGGTGGCTAGGAGCTCTTCCGAGTTGGTATAGCTGGTATATGCTAAAGCTTCCTGTACGTAGTGGAGAGTCTCGTAGTAATGCCGGATCGATTCGTTATCCGTTACAGTGTCATTGCTGGAACTGGGTAACTTTGAGCGATGACGCGCAGCGAGAGCAAGGATAGCATGAAGCAGCCCTGGGTCTCTGAGTGCCAGTCTGACAACATACGTAGAGAACAGTCTCTGCGGATGAAAAAGGTCCAGCCACAGAGCACATTTCTCTGCAAAGTGACGAAGAAGAACAGCTTCATGAGGGGATAAAGTTGCTGGGCTCACCCCAGCTTTCCAGCTGGTCGGCTCGACCTGAGCAACTTGAGATAAGCGTGCTTGAAGGCTTCCAATGTCTGGAGGCCTTTCTTCACCTTCTCTCAATGCTGGCGTCGGCGCAAGTGAGAAGCCGCTATCCCCTTGTGCGGCGTCATTGGCGAGAAGGTCAAGCCACCGGGTGGAAGCAAAGTCGGCAGTCCAGAAGGCTGAGTCTGGTGACCAGGTGGAAGTAGGTAGTGGCTGGGCGGCCACGCCGAGGAGAGAGACTTGGTTCGCCGACAGAGGGGGTTGTATGTTGGGTCCGGGGTCAGTGACGAGACTGATTTGAGAGCCTGGTAGATCAACCGCGGTTGGAGACTCTTGGTCCCCGAGGAATAACTGATCCCCTGATTGCGTTTCCGAGTCGTCAACGCTTGTCAACGAGTGCGTTTCGGGGTAGACGCAGTCGCGAGATCTGATGGTACAGGGTCCACAGACTGGACGTCTCTCTGCCAAGTGTCAGTGGCCCATTACAGCCAGAGGAAGGGACTCATACATACCGTCGCACTTCTTGTGCCGCTTGCGACACGTCAAACTGTACCCGTTAGACCTCGATGATGCTCATGATGTGTAGCACTGACCATCCAGTTCTCGTGCGTAACCCTCGGCTGCGGGATTTGCGAGGTCTCTTCCTCGCGCGCGTCTGGTCCTCTTCATCATCCATTGCAGAGGGTTTACGGAACCTACCTTGGAGTAGGTAACGCGAGACGCAGCACTGCAAGAAGTGGAACTTGACGACCATGCATTAGCCGAAGCGTGAGAGCCATTGCCGGGGATTAGCCAAAGAGATCCGAGTCAGGTTGCAGAGGGTGCCAAAATAAATTGCTAAATTCCCTAGAGCTCACTTGTTTGACCTGTGCTTTTTTGGTTCTTGAGACAGAAGTCCTCGGCTTTTTTCGTCTGCCAAAGAGTTAGCTCCAAACTGCGGGGAACCTTGCGGACTTGGGCTGCGAGCTTGGCGGGCTGCGTCTCGCGGTCGTGTTACCCTGCAGATGACATGACTGCGATGAAAGAACTCGAAAACAATGTCGAAAGAGGTCAATCCAGTGCCAGTTGGGCTCGTCACGAGGCTGGAACATTTCATATGGATACTAATGGCTGATTGAATTATATATCGACTCAATGTCAATTGGACTTTTATTTTACTGTGATTCTCATTATTTTATTGTCATTCCATGGCTGATAGCAACCTATTTACGTGCTCTCACCATGTCAACAAAACATTATTTCTCAGAAGCGGCTGCAAACTCTCTAGTACCCCGAGCACTAAGATCACTCGTAACAGCCAACCCCCATCTCATCCTCAACGAGCCCGAACGCGTTGTAGCCAACCAATACCACGACCCCTCAAAAGTCGCCATCATCAGCGGTGGCGGTTCAGGCCATGAACCGTCCTGGAGTGGCTTCGTCGGGGAAGGCTTGCTCTCTGCAGTAGCATGTGGTGATATATTTGCCTCACCAAGCACCAAGCAGATCCTAGCTGCTCAAAGGCTGGCACCGTCTACCAAGGGAACCATCTTTCTCATCACGAATTACACGGGGGATCGTCTTCACTTTGGTCTTGCTGCTGAGAAGGCGAAAGCTGCGGGGTCGGGGGAAGATTATTTGGTGCTTCCAGCGACGGATGATGTTTCTATCGGGAGGAGCAGATCGGAGCGCGTGGGGAGGAGAGGCATGCCTGGTCATGTGTTCAGTAAGCAACTCGAAGAGCTTGTGCCTCGCTGTACTAACATAAGTAATAGCAATGAAGATTCTTTGCGCCGCTGCTGCCGAGGACTGGTCTTTTGAACAGTGCGTAAACTTAGGTCGAGCCGTAAACGACAGTACCGTCTCAATTGGATCATCGCTTGATCACTGCCACGTCCCGGGTCGGCAGTTTCAGAAAATCGCCGATGATGTCTGCGTTATCGGAGCTGGAATCCACAATGAGCCCGGTCAACAACTGGTCTCGCCTTTCCCGACAGTTGAAAGCGTCATCAAGTCTTGCTTGGAGCTGCTTTGTGACGACCGTGACCCTGAACGAGGATTCTGCAAGTTTGCTCAAGACGACGAGGTTTTGCTGCTGGTCAATAACTACGGTGGTCTCTCGAACCTGGAGCTTGGTGCGTTGGTGGACGAGGTTCAACAACAGCTTGCTTCGGCATGGTCTATCCGACCAGTCAGGTGTCTGTCAGGGTCTTTTGAGACATCCTTGAATGCACCGGGGTTCTCGATATCGCTTTGCAACATATCAGCCTCCGCAAGACTTTGCAACTCAAGAACCGGAACATTGCTCGAGCTTTTCGACCGATCTACCACAGCTGTATCCTGGCCGAACCTTGTCAGATCATCACAGAAGCTTGTTCCTGGGAACGAAGGAGAGCAAAATGGTCATACAAATGGAGAAAGATCAGTTGCGATAGCCAAGCAATACGATTCAATGGATCCTACATTACTTGAGAGATGCGTCAGGTCAGCTTGTGAGAATGCCATCCTAGCTGAGCCAAAACTCACCGAGTGGGATATGATGATGGGCGATGGAGACTGTGGCGAAGCAGTCAAGGGCCTCTGTGAGGCCGTGATCAAAAGGCTTGATGAGGGTGCTGCCGCCCCAGGCTCAGTCGTGTCGTTCCTCGAAGCAATCACCGACACAGTTGACGACATGGGCGGCACACTGGGTGCCATATTTGGCATTCTCCTCACAGCTCTCAACAACGCCCTCAAGCGCCAACTCGCAGACCAGAAAGTCGCCCCGCCGATACCTGCAGATATCTACTCTGAGGCACTCCATGTTGCTGTAGAGTCTCTCAAGACTTGCACGACAGCAAGAGAGGGAGACCGCACCGTGATGGACGTTCTTCTGCCGTTTACGGATGAGTTTGTGAGGACAAAGAGCTTTGGGGCTGCGGCTGGGAAGGCAAAAGAGAAGGCAGAGGCTACGAGATACTTGAGACCGAAACTTGGGAGGGCTTTGTATGTTGGTGAGGCTAGTGAGCAGCAGGTGCCTGATCCTGGAGCTTGGGCGCTGTATGAGATGCTTGATGGCATGGCAGAATGTTTATAGAAGCTACAAGCCTACACGGTATTAATTTGTTTTAGCAGATGTTTGAGAACTGGAAGGAGATGATTATCCCGATGTTATCAGAGGATCCTATACTACGCAGCAGACATCCTGTGATCATAAACTTCCCCAACTTTATATCCACAACCTTAGTGACAACTCTCAGCCTCCCAGGAAACATCTCCAAGCCACACCCTCTAGTCCCTCTTGACAGGGACCCTTCGGTACCTAACCGTCTCAACACCAGAGTCATCAAACGTTCTGTCTGCAACAACCTTGTATCCTCCAATCCTCGGAAGGATCTTTGTCCAGAAGCTCCAGTAGACACCACCGAGGATCAAAACACCGACACCAACAACCGGAAACACGTAGTATGGGTATCCATCGGCGTTCCAGTCGCCATCGGGTGGGATGAAGGGTACCAAGGCGAGGAAGATGTTGGCGAGGAGGTAGATTACAGATATAGGGAGATATGTGTGCCACGGAGATGTCCAGTTCTCGGATTTCTTGTAGTGTAGGTATATCAAGCCCGCTGTGACGAAACCGTTGATCCAGGAGCCGGGGTATGTGTACCTGAATTATTAGCGATGTAGATGTAGCGTGGAGAAGGGTGATTTACAGGTTGACGATAAAGTTATACGCTGGTCCAGCAGGCGGTGCAAGAAGCACAATAACCGTGACAATCCAATGCAAAAAAAGCTACACCATCATCAGCCTTACCCCCATAAAAAGAAGCATAAACTTACCGCAGAAGCCGGCGCATTAAATGGCTTATTCGACGCCCAGAACCGACTAAACGGCAACATCCCCTCCTTAGCCAACTCCTGATTCAATCTCGCATGCGCAAACGAAACAGCAAGCACATTCCCAAGATTACTCAGCGCCACAAAAGCAGGGAGACTCCTCGCCGCAGCGCTCTCACCAAAGATATTCCGAAAAAAGAGCCCAGCCACGATGACTTCGGACTTGGCGAGGTCTGATTTCGGGATGGCGGCAAAGTACGCTACGTTGGCGAGGACGTAGAGAATCGTAACGCCACCGATGGCAATGGGCGCTGCGATGGCGAGTGTTTTCTTGGGGTGCTTGAGTTCGCTTACAACGTAGTTTGCGTTCTCCCAGCCTTTGTAGCTGTAGATGATATTGAGGAGGGCGTTGGAGTAAGCATACGCTCCACCGCCGCCGTACCCATCGCCATCTTCGATCCTGAAAGCGTTGTCGAAGTTGTGAGGATTTGGTACGCGACGATGGCCTGCGAGAGCGGCAAAGCCTGAAAAGACGATGAAGAGAAGAATGACAACCTTGAAAACGCCGAGAACGTTGAAGAGACGAATACCCCACTTTGGGGTTACACTGTGCATCAGGACAGCAAAGGTCACGCACGTCACTGCGATCCCGCGAGCTTCCCAACCATCAGGCGTTTCGCGCCCCGACGCAAAGAGGATATATCTCCCGAACGCAAGAGAGTTACCAGACGAAAAGCCAAGAAGAATCATCTGCGATGCAAGAACGCATGTCGCTAGATATCGAGGACGGCGATAAACGCGCTCGAGATAATTCTTCTCACCGCCAGATCTGGGAATTGCGAGTCCGAATTCTAGAAAGACGCTTAGACCGCAGAAGGTGAGGAAACCGCCGATTACCCAGAGCATGAGAGATATTCCGACGGAGCCAGTAGCTGCAAAGATACTCGACGGTGTTGAAAAGACTAAAAGTCAGCGACGTCAACATATGAATGGGAAACTTACTTCCTGTGCCAATCATCTTATTCAGAATCAGAAACACAGCACCTGTAATACCAATTTTTCGATCCTCAGTGTATGCAAAGTTCTGTGCATCAATGGTACTCCCATTATCAGGACGTTCATCACTGATATCATCATGTCTCAAGCCATCAAAGGCCTGAGTTTTCTTACGGTCCGCCATGTCTGCTGAACAAAGTACCTACACGGGAAATCGGAGTCATTCTTATAACAAAGGAATACGGCGCAGATCGATGTCGACATTTCATCCTAGTCACACGGAATATGCAGTGAGTTACTCAAAACGGCAGGTCGTGAGATTTTGCGGGCGTTGGGGGCGGCACGCAGAAATAAGCTCATAAGCATAAGACAAGGTTTCGATCCCATGACATGGGGGGGCACAGGTAATATTATTAGGTACAAGTCTAGAAGCAAAAGATGTGATCGCTCATCTTGGCAGAAGCACCTGGCTGCTCGAACCCAAGGTTGCCAAGCGATGTCTTGGCCGCCTTTACCATCCCCGGCGGTCCGCACAGCATGATCTTCACATCAACGCTTGGCGCGGGGAACTTTTCCTCCATGAGTTCCTGTGTAGCGAACCCTGTGCCAAAAGCCCAATTCTGCGGTGCGTTTTCCACGACGTAGTATAGCCTGAAATTCTGGGGGTATCGACGCGCAAAAGTCTCGAGTTCATCGCGGAGAAGAATATCCTGCTCTGAGCGGTTCGCGTAAATGAGGCTCACCTGCGTCAGATCGCGATCGTCTTCACAAATCGCGCGGATTATCTGAAACATGGGCGTTATACCCGTTCCGCCTGCTAGCATGCCTATTCGTTTACACAGCCCGTTCTTATAGCGCATTGCGCCCTTTGGACCGCGGAAGGAGACTTCATCACCGAGAGAAAGATTGGCGAGGTATTTCCCCGTCAAAAGCCCATCGGGGTAGCATTTGATGACGAGCTCCAGTTTTCCAAGGTCGTTGTTGTTAGAGATGGGGGTATATGAGCGGTTGATGACCTGTCCATCGATCTCAGCTTTGATAGCGAGATGTTGGCCCGTTGGGAGACCGAGGACTGTTGTGGGTGTTGGCAGGCTGAAGACGAGACGGTAGACGTTGGGGGCGATTAATTCCTTCTCTGTTAGGGGCAGGGCGTGGTATGTTGTTGGGTCGAGCCAGCCTCGTTGCATGAGGGGGTTGACTTTTGTGACTTTTGGCATCTTCTTGTGAGGAGCGTAACTCATGAAGCCGCCTTCTTCAAAGTGAAGATGCTTCGAGAGTTTCTTGGCGGTGATTGTACCAGCGACGGTGAAGAGCGCTGAAGCAATCAGGAAACCTTCTAGAAATCCAGGTCCTGAGCTGCTGGTCTTGAGCTTGGGTAGGGAGTTCAACATCTCGGGGTTCAATCTGTATGCTTGGAGTGCGACAACGCCGACAGAAATAGCAGCTGTAGCTGTGAGTGCCGTTGAAGTAAAGCTACTCCCAGCAACAGCTTTTGGCGCCGCCTTTTTGAGCGTCACAGCTTTAGGCGCGCCTCGCACAGGAGCACCACTGTACGTCCCAATGAGATACTCCTCCATAATCTCAAACGCATCTTCAGAATGACCTGCATTGTCAAACTCCACCGTCGAGTCTTTTCCAGCAACTTCAATCAGAACATCCGCACCACCAGGATGATCCTCAATGTATTTCGTAACATCATAAACTAAAAACCGTCAGAAAGATCCCACCGCCAGATCAAAAACAAAGACATACCTTTTCCGTTGATGATTGTCCAACAATCATCACGAGTGCTGTGAGCAGCTACTTCTTTAGCAGTAAACGAAGCCATTTTCTTTACTCGTACAGAAGATTATTACGGAGCGTAGGAGGGTTATATGAAGACAATCAAATACCTACCCAAAGATTGGCCAGGTAATTTCCTCATCAGGTCAAACCGAGGCTCCAAGGTGTTTTCTCGGCCGACTGTGGGTCCGGAACGGCCGAGAGACCGTGCTTGGCCTTGCTTGCTCCGTTTCATGATTTTTCACCAACTAACAAAGGATATAAACCCGATTAAACATGGATACAAGGTTGCATTGACCGAGGCACGGAATTCGGTCTCAATGGGTCCGTAAATGCCGTCGGAGCTGTTCATGCTTGAATATGATAAGCTGCGTACCAATAGAAGCTGCCATGACTCAAATGCGTTATTTCCATACGAATAAGCTAATTTAGTCTAATCAGCGATACCCGTCCAATAGTGCACGCCACGCCGAAACCTAAGTACTCACCTCGGCGCACAGCGGAGATTTAATGCGCCACTGAATCATCCCGTCCATGCGTCAAAATCTTCACCCCTTTCCATATCGATCCATTATCTACCGACAGATTGCAAGGTTTATAGATCCACTCAGAATTGAGGCTCTGAGCCTCGGCTCATTTAACGTCGGTGGTCTATATAGACAGTCTCTCCGTAGCATCGTGTCATTTGTTGGACAATTCTCAGCATTCGATTCATCATGGCTACTAAACGCTTCCATCTTATGGGTGAAGACCCTTCAACCGCCCAAGAAATTGAGATCCCGACGTCATTAGACGAGCAAGGTCTTCAGCATTTGGTAGCGTCGCATTTTGCAATTGTTGATCCATCGGGTAAGTCGATTCACTGACTCAAGTGATGTCGCTAATTTTTAGGCATTGGTTTTGTCACCGAGTCTGATGCTTTGACAACAGTCGCAGACGTCCTCGCTGCTGACGACATTTCCATCACCATCGATGGAAAAGCTGTTCGTGAGGTTCCAGGCCCAAAAGGTCTGCCCCTGGTAGGCAACTATTTTGAAGTCTACCCTGACCATCTCGGTAACCACCAACGGTTATTCGAAAAGTACGGCCCTCTCTTCAAGACCACAAACATGGGCAGCACCATTTATCACACAAATGATCCTAAGCTTGCCAACATTGTATTCGGCGAGACAGATTTTTTCTCAAAGCGCATCATCGAAGGTCACCCTCTGTTTCCCATCAAGAACAAGGAAGCTGGTGTCTTCCTTGGTGACACCGATACAGAAGAGTGGAAAGAGGTGCACAAGTTTCTGCCTCCTGCCCTTGGTCCCAAGGCTGTGCGACATTATGCTCCTACCATGCAAAAGACTGTTGAGGATGCCTTCAAGGTTTTTGACGAACTTGACGAGCGTGACGAGGCTTGGAATGTGTATCCTTACATGTTAAAGCTAGGTTCTCAGGCTGTCGGTAAATTGGTGCTTGGCATGGACTTCCAACACTTTACTTCTCCTGATGCACGACCTCATGCCATGGTGATGAGAATTGCGCAGTCTTTGGAACTCAATAAGAAGATCACTTCAATGGGCAGCTGGTACAAGAACCTCCCATTCGGTGATCCTCAACGTCTTCGTGATGCTCGCGCGCACATGGAGTTGATGATGAAGGAGTCTGTCGAGAACGCTTCCAAGGGCGAGGGAGACTTGGAGCTACAAGACGCCGCTGTTCAAGCCGAGAACATGGTCGATTACGTCCTTCGTGCTAGCGACAGCAAGGGCAACAAACTTCCCCGTGAGCGAATCATGGAGCCTCTTGTCGTTGCCACTGGCGCCGGTTTCACAACAACCAGTTCTCTTCTGTCATGGCTGCTGTACGGTCTCGTTGCCTACCCCGGTATGCAAGAGAGACTTCTCCAAGAGATGGTCGACAATGGCTTTGACGAAAACACACAAATCACTGCTGAGCTTACCAACAAACTTACCTTCCTTGACAAGTACATCAAGGAGACACAACGACGACACAACCCTTCATACCAACCTGCACGAACAGCATCTGTTGACATGATTCTCCCTGGTGGCTATAAGCTGCCAAAGGACTCAATCGTCATTCCCGCCCTTCACCACATTCACAACAACACCAAGATTTGGGACAACCCAGCTCTGTTTGATCCTGATCGCTGGGACACTGACCGTGTCAAGAACCGCCCCAACGCTTCATACATTCCCTTCGCCACTGGCCCTCGTATGTGCGTTGGTTTCAACTTTGCTCTCCAAGAAGTCAAGGTCTTCCTGCCAAAGTTGGTGTATCGATACAAGTTCAGTCTTGCACAAGATGGACCTGTTGAGTATGATCCAATGTTTCAATTGATTCGACCGAACAACTTGTATGTGAGGGCTGAGCGAAGGATAAAGTGGCCTTCAAAGAGCGATTAGATTGGGAACGGATAGACAAAAGTATAATAGATTTAATGTACAATAGATGAGATGATATGTATATAAGAAGATCGATGTGCACGGCAAAAGTGATGTCATCCCCGTAGTGCCTTCAAAGCTGAGTCCTGGGCGAGTAACTCCTTTGGGTCGCCAGTCTCGATGACTCGCCCATCCTTCATGACAACGGCGAGATCAAAGTCTGTCACGTAATCAAGACGGTGAGAGACTTCAATCACTGTTCGCCCTTGCATAACTTCTTGAATGATACGTCGCACGTCTTTGTCGGTAGCGTTGTCAACACTGCTGGTTGGTTCATCGAGGAGAACGATCTTTGAATGCGAAAGTAAGGCTCGCGCGAGGGAAAATAATTGGCGTTGTCCAACCGAAAACCCAAACTCGCTCAGATCAGCATCAAGTCCACCGCGTGTTTCAATGGTTGCCCATAGGGTAGTCTTTTTCAGAGCTTCGACGAGAATTCCATCCGCTTGAATGAGTGCTTCTGGGTCAAGATTGTGTCGTACTGTGCCTGAAAGGCTTACGGGATCTTGAGGGATCGTTGTTATCTGGGATCGGATGTGCTGACGCGGTATTGATGCTAGGTCTTTGCCGTCGATACGAATGCTTCCTGATTGTAGCTCGAGTAGGCATAGGATAGAAAGGATCAAAGATGATTTGCCACTGAGACGTCAGCTAATTCACCCATAGAGAATGGTTACTACCTTCCAGTACGTCCACACATGCAGACTTTCTGCCCAGCTTCAATGGTAAGAGAAATATCACGAAGTACAGCTTGCGATTCATCACTAGGTTGTTAGTCCGGATTCTCCGTAGAAGCTCTCACGTACCTGTATGATGCAGTCACTCCATCAAACACAATTTTACCCCCAGGCCAATTGTCTGGGACTTCAGTTTCACCCTGCTTGTTCTCATTTGGGGTGCTGCTGATGAACGACTTTAACCTGGCAATAGCTCCAAGCGAAGTCTCCAGAGTCGTCCATTGATCAATCACCGTTGTTAGTGTCATATTCAGCCCTAGCAGGTTCACCATGGCGAGCCCAATCGCGCCCTCGCTGGTGGTGCCAGGAATCCGTAGGGCAATCGTGACTAGCAGGATGGCCATCCCAGCAACGAAGAGGTCAAGTACCAGCTCCAACCATCGCTGAATACAAAACATTAGATAAAAAGGCTTTTGTGATGTATTGAGCATGCGGAAGCTTTCATCAAGAAACTCATTTGTCCATCCGAATGAGCGAATAGTAGCAAGACCAGCTGTGATCTCCGTGAATTGTGTGTAAAGTGGTGTCTTGGCTTCAAGATCCAAAAGTCGCATCTGTCTGGAAGTGCGCAGGTAGTACTTTTGGATGAGATACAGAACCAAGAATGAGATGGGGAGAAAGGCGCCGAAGTAGCTCGCTCCCGATGCCACCACACCAACCTGAACGAGGCATCTCAAAGTCACTGGAAGGGTTAGTGGAGCCTCATACTTGTGGAAGTGCTTACAATCGAGTGTTAGGTAGAACGCTAGCGGGAGGGACATGTCGATGAGTGTCATGTCCTGGCTGAAGCTACTTGGATCAGTAGAGTCCTTGAAATCACGGTGTCACATACCGATTCAAGATGCTTCCGCTTTCTGTTGACGTGAAGAAGTGTAAAGGAGCCCTGTCGAATCAGTGTTAGCCGCAATACCTCCAAATAGGCCAATACCAGACGGTGGGCGCACCTGCACACAGAGTTCAAAAGCTGCTCATGGAGGTTGTTTGATGACTTTTCGACGCCAACAATGAGAAAGTAACTAAAGGTCAGCAAGGCACCTCCTTAGGCGACTGACTTACTCGATGTTCAAAAGTGCCAGGGCCATTGAAGCAACGACCAGCCCTATATATCCTCCTGCATAATGAGCGTCCTTCGAGCCCTCACCTTTCTCTGTCCAGATCCTTAACCAAATTTCTGTATCGTTAGCTTCGTCTCAACAGCGACCACAATACTCACGAGGCATGGCTTCAAGTACGGCACCAATCACAGAAAGTGGAAAGATGATGCTAATCACTTTCCAACCCATTGACCTGACATATATCTTGTAGCAATCTGTATCCCCAGTCTTCCGAGCCAAATCAATTTCCCTCTTCGGAGTAAGCTTGACTATGTCCTTCTGGACAAGTTGCTGAGTTTCGATTGGTGTGATAGTGTTTAGAGTTTCGGTGGCTTCGAGTTGAGAGTATGGAACTTGGTTGCGCGTGATTCGGCCGTCTTCAATCACTGTAACAAAGTCCGTGAATGGAAGATATTGAACTAAACTGTTAGAAAAGTCTCAAATTGGGAGAAACCATACCGTTACTGGTAACCAAAACAACAGTGTTCGTCCGGAGCAAACCATCCGCTCCCAGGAGGCGATGGAAGACTGTATCTGCAGTCGTCTTGTCAAGGCTGCTAAAGACATCATCAAGTATAATTAGCTTCTTTCGGGAATAGACAGCCCGTGCAAGGGCAACCCGCTGCTTTTGGCCTCCACTCAAAGCCACTCCACCAGAGCCAACAATTGTCTCTTGACCTTGGGGTAATTGATGGAGATCCTCCTCCAAAGCGCAAGCATGAAGAACTGTCGACAGCCACTTTTCATCCATCGGCGACTGTCCAACGATATTTTCTCGGATTGTGGTGTTGCGGAGCCATGGTACCTGGTCGCAATACGCAAGAGAGTCTTCGGTCTTGACTGTCCCCTCTGCTGGTATAAGCTCGCCGATGATCGCTTTCAAGAGTGACGATTTTCCGCAGCCTACTCTACCCACGAGCATGCTGAGTGTCCCGGGCGAGATTTGGAGGTTGATATCAGCGAGCAAGGACTTTCCATCGGGCGTCTGAAAGCTGGCGTTTTGTATGGCGATAGCATCAACATCCACTGTCTCCTTGGCAACAACTTGCTCATCCAGGAGCAAGAACGCTTGAATTCTGCCACAGCCCCCGAGAACACCTGCAATCTGCATCAACGAGACTAGAATCATGACAAGTGGTTGAGTCACAACAGAAATCAGGGATAATGATGTGAACGCTTCTGCGACACTCAGACCTTCGTCTGCCTTGGTCCAGTAGATTGCAGACATGATGACAACCACGGGCGTCAACTGGGCAGAAATCATGGCTGTACCGTTAGAGATGTCGCGCAAGCATGAGGCGACTTACCAAGTGCATTGAAGTAGACGAGCAACCATCGAAACCTGGCAGAAACTTTGAGCTCTGTGACTCTTAGGCCTTGCACCATTTTGAGAAAGAAATCCGTCAGATCCATCATTTTTATACCCTTCATCTGATTCAGCATGTTTGATGTCTCGCCAACTCGCTTCTGAACAGCCTCATTCCACTTCACTGTGGCTGGCTCCATAGCTGGAGAGATGATGCCGCTGACGATTGTTGTGACTTGATTGTTAGCTTGGTCTAACGCGGGACAGAGCACTCACTGACGGTTGGAACCAGCACAAGCAAGCTTGGCTTTCCAACTTGGCGATAAAGCAGATAAATGCCCACAGGAAGTTCAAGCATATTTGCCCACATGTCATGAACGGAGGCTCCGGCAGCAACAATAGTCTCCACGTCCGCCGTCATGAGCGTAACAGGCGCAGAGTCTTTGATGGACGCGGTCTTGAGCTTGAGCGTCTTCTTGAAGATCAACGACACCAAGCCACCTCTATACATAGTCACCAACTGATAAGACATGTGTTTGTGCCACGCGCCAGAAATGGCGAGGCCAAGGTAGATGAGGACTGTTGCTCCGATGAGCCCGCTGGAAGTTTGGACAGACATTTCCTTTTTGCTGACGAGCACGATGACGGATTGGATGAGGAAGGGTTGCGCAAAGTTGAAGCCGCTGTGGAGGAGTCGGGGGATGATGCCGGCGGCAAACTGCCACTTGTATGCGAGGAAGGTGCTCTTCAAAAGACTGGGCTGGCCACTATTGCGGGCTGCAACTGTTAGATACACAGCAATAAAGTTCCGGAATGTCGCATTCAGGACTAACCTCGTTCCCACTGTTTCTCCAACGGCGTGGATACATGATCTGTATCAAACTTTGAGTCTATCGCCTGTAGGTCATCAGTCTCAAGAATCGTGCGATGGCCTTGCAGAAAGAGTCCATTCAGCCACCAGAAGAAACTCCTGTTCACCACGCCCGAAGAGGTCTCGTGTATCTTTTCTTTTTCGCCAAGTAGTCTCTTTGGTGCTTCTTCGAGAATCAAGAGGAGCGTCTTGATCGCAAACGAGGCAGTGAAAACACCTGCAATACTGTGCATCGATCGTATCCAAAAGGTGCGGACGACGGCAATGTCGAGGATGATGGTGATGACAAGGAATGCTCCGATCAACTTGGATGGCTTCCTGGAGTTTCGGTGTTCGACAAACGACAGAGCAGCAAGTGCAAGAGCTTCGATCAAGCCAAGGACGGGTTCAGCGATGGCTGTTTTCGTCGAGGTTTGTCGGCACCAGAGGACAAGCAAAGTGGTTTGAAGACAAGCGTAACTGGCAATCGTAACCTATTTTTTTTTAGCGCAAGTAACAAGTAGAAGTGATCGCCTACCATTTTTGCCCATAGCAAAGGGCCAGATTTGGTGACTCTCTCATTGTTCCATAGGACATAGAGTCTCAGCGGCACAAGCAAGATGAACAGACCTGTTGGGAGGAGAGATAGAATACTTTGCTCAAAGAGAATGGTAAAGTCAAAAACACCCGCTCGCTGGGGGCCAAAAGCGTTGTCCTTATCCATGGTTTGAGTCTGCTATGATCTCGAGCAGTCGCATGTTGTCGGCTCCCTTCTGATTATATACCGTCAATTCGGATCAAGATGCAGCGCTCCAAGGCACCAGAAGAGGTTTGGCGCGGAGTCATGGTGGGGCCATACGGAATACGGCGTACGAAGTACGAACGGGTTGAGCTTGGTGCTTGCTTACCTATGGTCGGTTCGTTAAGCCAAACTTGGCTTCCACTACGAATCATGCGATTGACGGCATCATAAGCGCGGCTCGTTTTTATTCCGACAAGAAATTCCAGCAGGTAAGTTTCGAAGTTTTAAAAAGGCTGAGGTCCAAGAAGTCCAGTCCTATATTTAGGAATTGCTAGCAAGCCATGCTGTGGTGTCTTGTTATGCTGTAATGTTGGGCTACCTAACTTTCAAAGGTTCAGCGTTGGCTGTCCCCTGTATCGATAAATCCAGGTACCCTGATTGCTGAGGTGGTGTGCTGGGCGTATCTCTGCCCCACTTTATCATCTGCCCCCACCCTCGCACTGTTCTGCTCTCTCCCTTACCCTAGCTTTTGCTTCTCCTTGGCGTCATCTCCAACTCATCCTGCCCATCGCAGCGCAGCCTCATTCATATCACACATGGCGATCTTTCAGTGCAATAAGCAATCTTCCAATACTAGCCTCACGAGTCTGGCGCGCTTACCTTTCCCGACCAGCGTCTACTTCACGTTCTTCTGATCAACCATCGATTTCAACACGCTCCCGCGTTTGACCTCCCACCAGATCTTGATCGCAAGCAAGGCAAGCCACCTTGCCAGACTCAAACAGCGCCCCTATGCATCGCGGCCGTTTTACCGACTGTGAACTGCAAGATGCGCTGCCACCTTTCCCCTCCGGAGTGACCCGAAACTGAGCCCTCATCCACTGGAGCAGCAGCAGTCTCAAGTTGCTTGGCCGGCGGCAAATACACATAAAGCAATCGACAAGTCAAAAGTCTGTTTTTGTGTGCACAATCCCACTGCGACCAAACATCTCATACACAGCATTTGTTGCCCATCAATCACAGACGAACAAAGAGAAGGGAGAAAAATCTCAGAGACAGAATCGTCCTGCTGCCTGAACTTCTCAACTACAAAAACCCCGGTTGCTCCCAACCACCACAGCTTTCATTCGGTGCATTCCCATCTCATTTCTCATCATATACAAGTCAGCGCAGTGCCCTCGCATCGGCACATGTAGGCAGCAACAGCTCTGTGGAAGCATATATATGCATATCCCATGTCGGCTCATTGAGAATCGAGTAAGTTGGCCTTCTTCCTTGAGAAGTCTTTTGCGGTGCGTTGCGACGTGACTGACAAGATCAATAGTCACCATGGAAGACGCAACCAAACCAAGGACTCGCCGCTTATATATCCTACCTACGATCACTTCAACAGTCGTCCTTTCTCCGAGCCCTTGTCACATTCGACGAGACAGAGCACCCGCTTCTCTTGTGCATGTCTTCATCTCTTCAAGAATTGCACCGGGCCTTCTCCCACTACCCCGCACAAATTCTTGACTCTTCACCTCTTCAGCCACATCTTCTGTTCATCACTTCCTCACATCCCCCTCTCCTCACAGCCTCATCACATTCCCCTCTCAACACATCTTCAAGTCCACGCAATGAGCGAGACTTGGGACCCTGGCCACGCACGACCGGCCCCTTACCTGTCGTACAACAGACAGGCATGTGATAATGAGAACCTGCCCATTGACGAGCTCTGGAACGAACGGTTCAGTGAAGAGTTCAACAAATGGGGACGGTCACCTCCAGTCCGAGTCCGAGAAGACAGAATGGGTTTACTGGGCCACTCGTTTGAAGACTGCCAAATCAACGAACAAAGTGTACAACCATCTTCTCGGTAAGCAGGGACAGAAGACGGCTCTCGCCCCATGAGCTGGGCGTGCATCTGCGCCGTCCTTTGCAACCCACGATGGTCTGAAGAGAGCATCAAAAAATGTAGCAAGCGAAACGGGTGGGCAGCCAGAGCCGCTGCCGCATACCCCAATGCCAACATCTGGCGGGGACGCCCCAGCGAAGAGCAAGATGATGCCGCCATTACTAGCCAACCTGACAACAACGATGGTAAGCAAATACAGTGACCCCGATGGCAATCTCACTGACCCTTGTCCATAGACGCTGAAGAGCCGATGGTAACTGGGCGCCCGACTCAGACAGCCGGAGGCAAGTAAATACAATGGCTCCGGTGGCAATGTCACTAACCCTTTTCTTGCAGAAGCCCAAAGCGCCCGCTACAAGAGGCAGTCAAAGGCTAAGCGTCGCAAGCCTCACGCCAGGATTCTCAAACAACACCTTCGCGCCCTCATGGGGAAGAAGACAAGGAAGGTCGGGGTTGCGAAAAGACAGTCCAAGATCGCGACCAAGAGCCCCCGTTCGGAGGAGGAAATAAAAAAACTCAAACACGCACTCCGACGCAGGAATTGCACGATCCAGCAGGACGAAGAGACCATTCGGTTGTTGAAGAGCAAACTCCACGAGAAGTAGGAGTATGACGAGAGGTACGATGAGGGGTGTCGATCCACGACATTGAGCCCCAGCCGATCGGCCACATTGAGCCCAGGTCCAGCGTCGTCACCGACTCTGTCTACGGGACCAGGCACCTTCGTGGACAACTTGACTTGCTAGACGTCACATTCTATATATCGCGGCTGCTGTCTCGAGCGTCATTTCAACCCTNNAGTTTAGGATTAGTTTAGGATATCTTATGATGAGATTGTTGCAATTTATGATGAGTTTCAAAAAGTCCTGCACTCCTGTTCACGCACGCTTGAGGCCCCCGTAAGATGCACAAGTGAAGAAAGGCGATCGGGATCTGTCGTGATAAATCTCCTCTATATATGGTCCAGCCAGTCGTGAATACGCTCAGCAGTTGCTACACGATCCTCTTCCTCAACCCTTGTTGGTACATCAGCCTCTCCTCCATCCGAGTCCTCACTGAACGACCGAAGCTCACCAGGAGCAAGAGCTCCGCCTGAGATAGCTGCAGCACAAATAACAGCCCATTGGATCTTGATCATAGCCTCAAAGAGAGGGGCATCCTCCTTGTGACGTTTGACCACAATAATCTGGCCGTTCACGATCGGTAGGCCGGCGCTATCATATGCTTTGACTCTTCGGGTAGCCTCGCAGTCGCTGCAGCTCTCTGTGCATGATGTATTTGTCTGCCCTCCGTAGTGATGGCCGAGGTCGGCTGAAAGACCTGTGCATCGATCTGCCTGTTGATCCAGGTCGATTTGTGTCGTTGCTAGTTGAGAGATGTTACGTGGCATCCACACGAACTGGAGCTGGATCTCCACATAGCCCTCTTCCTCAGAATCATTTCTGCCGTAGTACTTCAGGCCGAAGTACGCATGGTCCCACCACTTGTGAAGCTGGGGACTCAGGCACACCAAGTTCCAGGGTCGGTCAGTACAACCGACACCTTCTTGCAACTTGCCTATGGCTTCAAGTTTGAGCTCGGGGGGTTGGATATCGATGACTAATTGGAGGCTAGGCATCAAACGTTTGGTAATCTCAAAGTTCTTCTCATGCTTGGACCAAGCGAAGGGAACAATATGACAGACATGAGGGTCACTGGCACCGGTCACCACACAGTAGTTGCCATCGAGCTCCAAACACTCCTTCCGGAGAGTCTCGCTTCGACCGACCTCAGTGCCCTTGCTTTTGCCGCAACAGAACTGGCCGCAGAAGGATTTGTGGTGGTTTTGAGCAAGGTGTTCTCCTCTGATGCTGAACGTTTTCCACTGGCGTGTGATTTGCTGGATGATCCAGGCTTTGTGACGGAGCCCTGAGGGGTGACACGCTGGGGCGCTTTCCCTTTAGCGCTGACAGTATTCGCGGAGGTGTTGTCCTGGGGCTGTTCAGGAAACTCGATCTTGTATGCGGCCTTTTGAAGAACTGATAAGGATTAGCATGGACTTGATTGAGTATAGACTTCAGTTCAGACTTACACCACCAAGTCGCATCGCCCAACTTATTGATAACAGGTTCGAGGATGCCGGATAAGTCGGGAAGCAATGGCTTCAGGTTTTGCAGTTTATCGAGCGGCATGTTGATGAGGTATGAAAACTCCAGTCCGGTGAGGTCAGGCTTTTCAGGGTCGCGAAAAGGCTGTAATGCCGCTCGGATACTATCGATGAGCGCAAGTCGAAGTTCGTAGTCCTCAACTGGGATGAGGCTCTCTACACGATCGACTCGAGGTCGTGATGACGGCGGAGAGGCTTGTTCCAACTCGTGGGTTGCCATCGTTGTCGCTGTTGGGAGCGGTGAATCTTGGCTGAGGAGTCGGAGGGACCATCGTGTTATTTGCAGTTGAGATTGTGGCTGAGAGCTTAAAGAAGCACCGAAAACTTAGTTGAGAACATTTGGGATGTGGAAAAGCTTGAATATTTTGAGGTTAAACTCGGGTGTGAAGGCTGAGGCGCTCACGAGTGGGGTCGGCTGAGGGGCTGTAGCCTGTGTTACCCGCCGATCTCGCCAGTACTTTTACCTGTCAAGGCCATGGAGAGCCTTCTGTTCCTTTGCGCATGTCACACAAGTCCATCCTAAGATACCTACCTACCTACGCGGGAGAGGGGTGTTTTTGGACATCAAGCAGTAGATAGAAAAGACTGTCCCCGTAATTTTTGATCAATGAAATCATGTTAGCCTGATATAATAGAATGTCAGGGGTGACAAAATAAGGTAGACACTCTTTCCTCCCTTTAACAGCTGTTTAACTATAGATAAAGGCGGCCTATAAGGTTAAGCTTTAGGCTATAAATATAGATAATAAATAATAATAT
>JAAOAT010000650.1:0-34220 GCA_013186855.1 Fusarium ramigenum
AGTATATATATAATAGAAATGAAAAATAAAATTAATGTAATATTAAAATTCTATTTATTTTATTTATAAACTTCTTTACAATTTAAGGCAGGCCTGCTAATAAAAATAATTTATTAGTGCTGTTACTAAGCTGCTAGAGTGACCAGAGCATGCAGCCCCGCATTGTCTCGCGAGACACAGCAGCCAATCAGACATATTAAATTACTTAGCCGTGGAGGTTAGGCTACTCCAAGAAGCCGAGACAAAATAACAGCCTCTCACAATAATCATCAATTTACATCGATTCCCCACGCGATCTGTTACCGAGAGGGTCTAGAAAAGCCTCTCTAATTTTGGTTGAGCTTTCAAGACATCCACTCGGCTATCATGCCATGCCGCCTCGACGGCCTACTGAGTCTGGGCCAGCAGCCTCAGGCACCAGCAAGAGAGCTCGTGCAAAGCATGCTTGCCGTGAGTGTAATGCTCGGCGAGTCAAATGCAATGTGACGCAGTGTAACCCCTGCTCCAACTGCGAAGCAGCCGGAACCCAATGCGAGGTACTGCCTTCTCGTCGAGGGCGGTAAGTACTTACAAGTCATCCCGAAGATGCCGCCAAGCGCCGACAATGCCCGGAAATAGTGGGAAGGCAGTGCTGACAGCTCACCCAATAGGTACAATAGAATACAGAAAAGACAGAACCAAAGTGATGCATCTGCTCTGGCGGCTGCGAGCCCTAGCGTACAAGACGGCGAGACCATTTCGGTATCCCTTCCCCGAGCACCTGTCGTGCAAAGTACTACCTCAGACGCAGCGCCTGAGCAGACCGAGGACGAGTTGATCGCCGGAGCCTCCACGGCAAGCCCATCACAGGGAACCAGAACTGCCGCTCCGACAAAGCTGTTCTATGGCGAGTCGAACCCTCTCACGCTGATTCCGGGGAGCGTCCGTCCAGGCCAGCAGCCAAGTTCAAGGGAAAACCAACCGCGACAGAAGGCTCAACTTCACTTCCCCTTACATGACCAACCGCAGTCTGCGTCGCAGCATGATAACCCCACCAACATCGAGCACCTGAGCGCCGCGGCTTCGCGTTACCTGCAAGATGAGGGCGCTCTGACCCTGCCGGACATGGAAGCGTGCCTGTCCACGCCGGAAGCCTATTTCACGTGGTTTCATCCTTGTTTCCCAATACTAGACAGGGTAGAGTTCTCGCGCAGACTTGCTGCTTCACAAGCGTCGTATCTCTTATTGCAGTGTATGCTCTTCATTGGCGCGTCGTACTGTGATGATGCCATCATCCGGTCAATGGGTTTTGGCAACAGGGCTGAGGCCAAGTCTCTACTCTACACGCGGGCAAGGCTACTTTTCCATGCAGACTGGGAAAAAGACCGGCTGACACTTATCCAATCTTTGTTTCTTATGAGCTTCTGGCGAGGTGGACCCTCTGATGTGCGAGATGTTCGGTATTGGCTGGGCGTAGTCATTGGAGTAGCAGAGTCTCACGGACTGCATCGATCGTTAGCGACTTCCGATTACCGGGCTCACCCTCGAAACATGCTGACAATTGTAAAAGGACAAGATTTGCAACCACTGATCCCTTAAATGCACGCATCAGAAAACGTATCTGGTGGTCTATTTATGTAGGTTTCAGTCATTTGAAGATGTAAACGCCTCTCTGAACTATTTAGGTCCGGGAAAGACAGTCGGCTGCTTCTCTGGGCCTCCCCAGCAGGATCAGAGATGACGATTGCGATGTTGAGCCACTGGTTGTGTCGGACCTAGAAACCGAGGTCACCAGCCCAGAAAGCTCACCGTTTGGCTCATGTAAGCCAGAGCACGTCAAGTACGCCATCAACATGGTAAATCTGGCACAGATACGTAAGCATGTTGGCATGAGTGAAACCAACGTAGTATCTCTGACCAAGAATAGTTGGCCGAGTCGTGGATTTGCATTTTGCACCTGGTCGACAGGCCTCAACTCCAGAGCAACTCAAAGTCGTCGATGATGCTCTTCAAGCGTGGAAAGAAGGATTACCAGAGGAGATGAATCGAGGCGTTGAAGATGGAACGGCTTCTGTCTGGGGATTTCTCCTGCACCTAGCGTACAAGTAGGTCCTCAGCATATGGGAGCGCGTGGAGCACCTTGCTGACGAGACGCACAGTCACCTGAGAATTCTCACACATCGACACAATTTCATCAAGCACGACGGAAGGGATAGTTCGGGGCAGATTGTGGTAGTAGCAGCGACCAAGATCAGCAGGATCGCGGAAGACGGGAACGCTCCGATACGGACAAATGCATACGTAAGAATGGGAATCAGAAACTCCCTCCCCTAACACTCGAGAATGTCACTGACTAGTCCTCTGTAAAGTGTCACGAGCCTATTCGCGGCCTTGTGCATCCACACTATCAGTATCAAACAAAAAGAACAGGATGTGTCTCGCCGCATCGCCGAGAACCGTGCGCAGATGTGCCTTCTCGGCCTACAAGAAATACAAAAGTATTGGAGGATCAACAACAACGTATTGGATCTGTTCCTCCAATACCTCGACGCATCTATAGCGCAAAGACTTCACGGGGCTTCTGGTACCCTGAGCACCGCTAATCCGGGCAGTGACCATCTGACATTGGGCCAACAGCCAGGTGATGACGATGACGAGAACCATGCAGGAGTTGGGCTGCTCAGTAGCTTCTCCAGCCCGCAATCTCAGCCCCAGACGAGTGCCTTTGAGGATCAGTTCTTAAATCTGCTGTATTGGCCGTGCGAAGGAGATGAATCAACCTGGAACCTGGAATCGGTATTGCAAACAGATGATCCACTTCTATTGCCAGGCTTCAATACATTGGGACGTTCGTTATGAAAATGCGTAACATCTAAAGATAAATAACACACATTGCGACTCTATTATGACTGAAGTTCAACATCCTATCATGCTATGCCGTCATCTACCCGATGCTATGGCCCATCACTCCACATCATGCCGTGCTGCGATCTCTTCTTGATGAGCTATGAATACTTGATACAGCTTCCTCTGTTGCTCCATGGTCACCAAAGTAGCGATTGTCTGCGGGCCCAATCGTATGAAACTCGAGGACCAACCACGGAAGACCCATCGATATCCTTCCGTTGACACAAGGTGCCTCAGGACCCCCAATAATGAAGCTCTAGCACCAGGCTTAGAGCTGGCTCCCATCATATACGTTCTGATGACATCCATTGGACTGGCCACACTTGTCGCCACTAGACTGGCACCAAGTGATGCTGTCAGATGTGTGGCGATAGTGTCGGGCCTCTTGGGGCGCTGTGATTTGTCATTCTGCATCCGAATGTTGGCTATGTCGGATGGAGTCCCCAAGATGGCTCCCGCAAAGCCTGATGCAAATGCAATTGGTATGAGAAGGTGTGATGTTGTTCCAAAACCATGCATCGAAGCCTGTTGCTTCAGCTCCTCATAGACACCAATACGCACTGCACCATATGTTACTGTTTGCGTATAAGTCAGTTACTGTACGAATGACGGTGAATGAGAGCTTTATGAGCTGGGTAACTCTCACATGCTCGCGTCAAACCTGCCGACAGCTATGCTCTAACTTTCAGCACTCCAGAACAGACTAGGAAAGTTCGATAAGTTGGCTCACTTACACCACTGTAGAGGCCCCGTACACCTTCATCTCGGACGACGGCCAGACTGGTACGAGTGAGGGTCTGCTTTGCCTCAGGCGGGACCATCTGCATGCGAACTTTGACTGCGAGAGAGTACATCATGCTTTAGCATCACCTTCGCACTGAACTTTTATGCTCTGCGTGATTTTCTTACTGAGGTCAAATGGGTGGGATACCACGACAGCCACGCATGATGCTGTACCCCCGAACCATCGAGGATGGGCAATGTCCTTTCTCTCGATCCTCGCCCGGATCTTGTCTCTTTCCGGCATAGTGACAGTCGGTGTTCTATGTTGAGCCATGATATGAGAATAGGTGGTAGGATATCTGCAGGAATGTCATCCAAGTTATTTAGATTGTCCCCAGCTTAGGATCAAGGAGACCTGGCCCTCCAAGCACTGCATATAGCCGACTGAACTCCATAACACTCATCCTTTCTGTCTCATTCAGCCGAGATTGGACTACCACCATGCAGCTCGTCCAAGGGCGACAAGCTGCTTAGTTGAAGGTTCTATTTTTCAAGTCCGATACGTGGTTGCGAGAGTGTATTTCGTCCAGATCTGACGATAAAATCACCTTGCAATCTGTGGAGACTGGCATATGATGCTAACGTACATAGCCGCATATTAAAACATTGCCAGGAGAGTGGTGCAGACCGACCATATAGGATATCCTATTACTGCTTCCAGCAAGTGAACTGCTTGTATTAACTTCTTACTAATCAGCCCACAACTTCGCTCTTCATGCATACTACGCGATCCCTCTGGATAACCATCTCCCGCTTATCCTTTCCTGCATGCCCATCCTCTTCTAGCTTCGTCCCATGGATCTCATACGTCTGACCAGCATACAGTGGTGAAAGTGCCCGATAATTGATCATAGTTGGGAACTTGCCATTCCCATAAAGGTCTTGCCAGAAATTAAGGATATTGATAAGACTTAGAAGGCCATGAACGACTAAGCCGGGATGCCCCTCCACGTTACGTGCCCAGTCCTCATTGTAATGGATCTTGTGGCCATTGAAGGTCAAGGCAGAGAAGCGGAAAAGACTGGTGGGTGAGAAGCGGTGCCATCTCACTGGACTTCCTGACCGGGATCGCATTGTTAGTGAGAGGGCCAGGAATAGCGAGCTCTGTTTAGGCTTATAGGTGTTCACATACCATCTCCGGCGACTCCATCTCTCACAAGGGATGGTTGCCTCAGATCCGCATCAGCCAATAGCTCTGCATCTGAAATCCTACTGAGTGATTTAATCTTTGGTCTATAGATCCAGGACCGACGATCCGTCAATGCTAACCCTCTGGGGCCGTGATATTCTTTCTTGACCTCAACAAGAACCATGTCGCCCGCTGAACGACTCTTCTTAGGCGTAGCGCTGGTAAGAGTTGTAACTTCTTTGACATCATCTCCCACCTGGAGTCTTGGGCCCTCGGACGATGAGAATGGAGAGGATGCGGCCCACTCTATCTTGCCGCCAGCCCACATGCGACGGGTGAAGGGGAACGGGGCGTTGAACGAGGCGTCAGTGCCATCTGCACCAAGCTCTAACTCTAGACCTCCTGGGGTGAAGTACACCAAATGGTAACCTGGAGGAAGGGGCGTGCCTTCTGGAGGAGCCTGGGCCTGGATGTCAATGCCGCTGAGATTTGGTCGATTGAGAGTCAATGCTAGCTTCTGTACTTGATTGGCGTCAAGAAGCTGACGGCGGACGAACTTTCTGTCCTTAAAATTGTTCATTAGGATAGATGCCGCTTCTTCTGCTGTGGCACCGTCTCGGGAGCTGTGTGACAAGTGTCTTGAAGTTGAGATGAGACAATTTTTCGAAATGGGCCTGGATAGCCTCAAGGAAATTGACCTTGGAAACATGTTTGGTGAATTCGGGTGCAAGCTAATTGACAACGAGCCCAAAGAATGGGACACTTCCACTTAATGCAAGCCGTGTGCAGGGATCGACGTTGAGGTCACGAGGGTTTGGTGTGATGAGCAGGCCGGCCCGGGTTTCTGTCGGCTACGACTGGCCGGCTATAAGCCTTCATCCGGTAGTTGCATTGCGGATTGGAATATGAGCATTGATGTCACTTCATCGGAAAAGAGATCAAATATGCTCCCTTATTTGTATATCGCAATCGCTGTCTTCGAATCGGCTTAGCGGTCAACAGTGAATCGCAATCATGGCATCCAAATCACTTATCCGACGGGCGATGTTGTACGGTGAGTAAACGCCCCTCTGCGCTTCAGGCTTCGTTGACAAGCTGACATACGATGTTTCAGTCCCTTCATCGTCGTCTAGAATGCTGATCAAGTCTTGCAATCTCACTGTGGATTGTGTTGCGTACGACCTGGAAGACTCGATCGCGCCCGACCAGAAGCAGCATGCTCGAGAGACACTGGGAAGTTTTCTCCGGAGCCTAGAGCACGACCGGCCCAAAGGCATCAGAGAGATAGCCGTCAGGGTCAATGCAACGGACACGAAACACATTGAGGATGACCTGAGAGCGGTGGTAGACACGCCTGAGCTGAATACCATCGTGCTGCCCAAGGTGCAGACTGCAGCAGACATTCACTTTGTCGCTGATGCCATCCGCCATCTCCGGCAGGGCCAGAGTGAGCTCAGCATCATCGCTCTCATAGAAACGGCCAAAGGACTGATTAATCTAAATGAGATCAGTACCGCGAGTCCCTTTATATCCGGGCTTGTCTTTGCAGCTGAAGACTTCTGTCACGACCTTTCCATCACACGCACGCCGCCTTTGACAGAACTTCTATTCGCCCGCAGTGCTATTGTCACTGCAGCTCGCGCCCACGAAATCCCTTCAACCATGGACCTGGTGACAACATCCTTCAGGGGTGAGGAGGGCGTGCGCCATCTGGAACATGAGTGCGCAGACGGCAAGCGACTTGGCTTCAATGGGAAGCAGCTGATTCATCCGAGTCAGATCGAGCTAGCGCAGAGGGTCTTCTCACCTTGTAACGAGGAGTTGACATGGGCAGTCAAGGTGACGATTGGGAATGCTAAAGCGATGGCGGACCAGGGGCGGGGTGCTTGGACTCTAGATGGAAAGATGATCGATGTGCCAGTAGTCAAGAGGGCTCATGCAATTGTGACCAGAGCCGAGTCGTGCGGCATGGATGTGCAATCTTTGAGAGACGCATGGAAGGATCTACAGCCGCAATGAAGAAACTCGTTTGGTCGCCGCTTAATTCTTGGGACTCAATGTCGAGAGTGATGGTCCATTGAAACTATTTATTGTTTGACATGGTAGGATTCTTGCAAGATATGGTTCTGTATGCTTCATTCGCTGTATAGACTACAATCGCTCTACACTGTTTCCGCGTTGATGCCCAGCTCCTCCAATATTGATGCCGTATGTTCCCCGAGTGCGGGGACCGCGTCCATCCTCGCCTCAGCTCCCGTAGCAATGCCAGGAGGTGCAAGTGCCGGTATGCGACCCTTGGGTGTATCAACGTTGGTCCAGCGGTCTCTCGCTTTGAGCTGAGGGTGATCCCATACATCCTGCATTGTATTTACGGTCGCGTTGGCAATAGACGCCTTGTCTAGCTTGGCCCGCACCTCGGCTGCGCTCAAAGGTTTGAAAGCAGTCTCAATGATGTTCTTGAGCTCATCTCGGTTCTGCACTCGCAGCGAGTTACTCGCGAAGCGAGCATCTTTGCCCAGCTCCGGCCTCTCCAGAACTGACTGACAGAAACTGGACCATTCTCTCTCGTTTTGGATACCCAGAGTGACGGTCTCCCCACCGCCAGTGCTGAATGGGCCGTAGGGATAGATGGCGGCATGTGATGCTCCTGTTCTCTGAGGTGGCGGTGCTCCATCATATGAGTAGTACAGCGGGAAGCTCATCCACTCCACCATACTCTCCAACATTGAGATATCAAAACGACAGCCTGAGCCAGTCTTCTGGCGTTGCATTAAGGCAGCGAGGATGTTGGTGTATGCGTACATGCCTGCTGAGATATCGGCAATGGAGATGCCGACTTTTGCCACGTCATTCTCGCTGCCGGTGACAGACAGAAGACCAGCTTCGCTTTGCACAAGCAGATCGTACGACTTCTTGTCTCTGTACGGACCACTGTCGCCAAAGCCCGAGATATCGCACACTACAAGGCCGGGGTTCTTGGTCTTGAGAGCCTCATATGACAAACCTAGCCTTGCGCTCGCACCAGGAGCCAGGTTTTGAACGAGGACATCTGCCTTGCCGAGGAGAGCCATGAGCACCTTCATATGCTGAGCATTCTTCAGATCCAGCGCCAGACTCTCTTTGGACCGGTTAAGCCACACGAAATGAGAGGCAAGTCCTTCCACCCGGGAGTCGTAGGCACGAGCAAAATCACCAACGCCGGGTCCTTCGACCTTGATGACACGGGCCCCCAGGTCTGCGAGCTGTCGAGTGCAGAATGGCGCCGCTACAGCATGTTCAAGGGAGACAACTGTTATGCCATCAAGCGGCCTGAGCTTTGCAGCTGGGGGAGGCTGCCCAGTCTCTGACCTTTGATACGATATTGATCTACAGTGTGCGCCAGCGACAGTAATAGACCAGGGGCTCAGGGGTATCCTAGGGTATCTGCAGAGCCGAAGCGCCGCTGCTCTGGGGACTAGGCGGAAATACATTTCGCCTGCTGAAATGGTATGAGTGTTGAAAGACTTGTGGGCTAAAATAACGTACTAGCTGAGCCGCCAAGCCAACTGCCTTGATTATCCCAGCTTTCACGATGACGGGAATCCTTTTTAATCGGTTGGTTGTTCAGTCAAATGGCCCGGCTGAACACCGAAAAGTGCATGTAGCCGGACTCGGGAGTTCTATTGGATACGATACCGGGTAGAAAGGCTAAAAGGAGCGACGAATGAACTTTTGTGACAGTGGAAGCGGGGAGGCGGGGAGGCGAGCAGGGGCCATTCGGCAATATGATCGGTGTCTAGCCTAACATTCGGCTATATGTCCTCGATTTTGCCGTCTTGGTCTCAATACAGCAATTCCGTGGCTGCAAGCGTTAAATCAGCACAGAGAGCGCAGTAGCAGCAATTCTACACAATCAAACTGTTGGCTGTAAATTTAACTTCATGCAAAGCACCCATTTATTAGCTAATCACTTCATCATTCTCAACTAGGTTCTGTCTGCCGGAACAAGCTCTCAGCCACAAGTCTCAACTGCAAACAACACATCTGGATAACAACTTAGAAATTCGTCATTCTCAACAACATACCTGTTGCCCATCATCTCATACGCTACCATGTCGCGTCACACCTCATCATGCCTGCGACGCGCAGGTCGGATGGCTTACATGCAGCTACCATTTATGCAGCAATTAACAAGACGTAACTTGTCTACCACTAGGCCACAGCGCATGATGAGCATGGTCGGCTTCAGCGAGAATCAGCTCATGGTTCGAGAGGCCGTAAGCCAGGTCTGCCAAGAGTTCCCAAATACATATTGGCAAGAACGCGACCAACAGGAGAGAGACCCCAAAGAATTCCACAGCGCGCTCGCAAAGGCTGGATGGCTAGGCATTGCGCTTCCGGAGAGTCTAGGTGGCTCTGGACTGGGTATCTCGGAGGCCACCATTATGATGCAAACGATTGCAGAGTCGGGAGCGGGTAAGTATGGTGCCCTTGTATCATGGGTATGATGACTGACAATGAGCAGGCATGGCTGGGGCACAGTCTATTCATGCAAATGTGTATGCAACTCAACCATTGGCCAAGTTCGGTTCTCAGGCACAACTTGAGACTACAGTGCCCAAGATCGTTTCCGGAGATACACGCGTTTGTTTCGGTGTGACTGAGCCAAACGCTGGGCTCGACACTCTTCGGCTGGCAACTGTCGCTAAGAAGAGCTCTGACGGGTCTTCCTACAGCGTGACTGGACAGAAGATCTGGATCACCTGTGCTCAAGTTGCGTCCAAGATGATCCTCCTTGCACGTACAACCCCATTAGAGGAGGTCCAGAAGCCGACCCAAGGGCTTTCATTGTTCTGCATTGACATCGGTGACCGTACTAAGCCCGGTCTTGATCTCCGCAAGATCAAGAAGATGGGGGGACGTGCTGTTGATGCTAATGAGGTCTCTTTCGATAATTACCAGATACCTGCAGACAACCTTATTGGCGAGGAGGGCAAGGGCTTTAGGCTCATCTTACATGGGATGAATGCCGAGCGTTGTCTACTTGCTGGAGAGGCTTTGGGCCTTGGTTATGCTGCTCTGAAGAAGGCTACCGAGTATGCAAGAGAGCGTGTCGTCTTCCAACGCCCAATCGGCCAGAATCAGGCTATTGCTCATCCCTTGGCAGATGCTTTTATGAAGCTCGAGGCTGCAAAGCTGGCAACGTATCATGCCGCCAGACTCTATGACCAGAGCAAAACAGATCCTTCGGGATCTATGCGGCAAGAAGACATCGGGGTCGCAGCAAACACCGCCAAGTACTTGGCAGCAGAGGCTGCCTTTACAGCTTGCGAGAGAGCAGTTCTGACACATGGTGGTATGGGGTATGCTATGGAATATGACGTGGAAAGGTGGTTTAGAGAGTGCCTTGTGCCGAGGATTGCACCTATCAGCAGAGAGATGATCTTGAACTACGTTGGTGAGAGGGTGCTGGAATTACCTCGGAGCTATTGAGGGTTGTTGGAGATAGCACATAGGCTTATCAGAATCGTCGATCAGAAACTACATACCATGCAAACAAGATCGCCTATATCACTGTGAATGACAATATCCCTCTTGACTACAACGGTTCCCTCTATCACCCTGACATTTTAAGCTTGGCTCTTGGTGCCCAGTGTCGGACCGCCGAGGGCGTTTTTGTGAATATTACGTGGATTCGGCTACAACCAAATCATGTAACCTATTTTCAAGGAAGTCCTCACAAGCCCTAGACTCGTCAGATGAGCTTCGGAACGCCTCGAGACAGGCAATTTACCAAGCAAAGATCCAGAAAGATGCTATGATACAGCATATATAGTTTAGAAACATATTAGTAAATGTCATTAGCTACCCGAGCATCTACTAATACATGCAATTCCTCCTCAGTGTTAGCGTTATCTAACTCTTAGTGCTGTGTAGCTATGGTAATGAAGGACGCTGCATCATGGAGTCGCTCCACAAGCAACAAGCCGGCTACACCCAGCGCAATAGTTCTCTTCCCACTACGGAAGCAAACTAGCGATTCCAACAGTAGCTGCAACAAGGCCAAGCTCCGCTTCTTTACGCAACTACTTCTCGGCATACACACTGGGAGTAGCGACTTCAGAGTCCGACTAGTGCTACTTACCTACATCTTGCAGGCGCCGTAGGATCTCGGAAGTAAGCCTGCTCTACATAAGGTGAGAGGTGAGAAAGAATGCCGCGATAGTGATGGCAGCTCCAAAGGCCAAGCCAATATAGTACAATAACTAATAGGACTTAACCAGGGCATGCTGTATTGCTGTGCTGCCTGCTTGTGTGGCAGCTAAGGAAGCCTGGACATCGGCGATTGCAGTTGCATTGCCACTTGCGATAGCCAGAGTCAGCGCCTGAACAACGGCTGGAGATACACCTGTCTTAGCAATTGCTAGAGCCACGTATTTATACACATTCTTAGTGATCGTGTTATTAAGCTAGATGCAGTCATTAGAAGATAGCCGTTTCATGCATATCCAGCAAACATACCGTGGTGACAAATATAGCGCCTATCAGGAGTTAGCGGTTAAGGATTCTATACGAAAATATCATAAGAATGGCTACCTACTTGCAACAGCCGTGACCATGGTACGAAAGCTCATCTGCGCTCCGTTCGATTGTCCAACGTCCTTTTAATCAACCTCGAGAGAGGCAGCAGCGACACATCGCGACTCAAATATCCCTTAAGATGTCAATGCTATCATGCCGAAGATAGTTACTTTAGCAAGCGTCAAGTTTAGATCAGCCATTACACCGATGAAAACTGCAAAGATAATACAGCAGATAATCATTTCCATTTTGATTGTAAGTCCAAGCTTCTGCATCTAATAGGGAGGGAAAACTCCCTGTATAATGGCTCCGAGGACAATACCTCCAGATAGAACACACTTAAAGAGGTCAGCTACCTAATGAGCGTCCAACAATAATTGACTTACCGATGCCCACCCCGCGACAGATAGTAACACATAGAGCATTAAGCTCAACTGTTAAGGTAGGAGAATATTCAGAGCGTAATAGGGAACCGCACCAACCCCTGAAGTAAAAGTGAGTACAGTCCAGTTCTTGTTTCTAATCAGGTATCCTGAAATGTAGGGGTGCCTTGGGTTCATGAAAGTGCCTGTAAAATTTTAATGATCGCTCTCCATTAATAAGCTACTTATGTATCATACCCCAGACAGCCATCATAATAAATCCCATAAGACCCATTACTGTTAGTACTATTACTTTAGCCGAGCTCCATGCTATAGTCTTATTAAACCTCTAGTACACTAAGGGGACAGAGATACATACAGTAGAGTCCACTCCCCCATATCAGCCCCAGTACGAGTAACGATACACTGGCAGAGTAGATAAGCATAGAGATCCAGTCCATATGCTTAATTGCTTCACGCCTAGTGCCAGATTTATAAAGTCTTTCGAAATTCGGGGGATGATAACAGAAGAAGAGAAGAATTATGCTAATGCTAGTGACAATTGCAAGCGTGCGATAGATCCACCGCCAACCGCCTGGACCGGTCATACATAATTCTCTAGCTGGAGTATCAGTCAGTAAATGATGAATTCTTGAAAACAAGCACATACAGATTCCAGGTGCCAATGCCACAATCAGGAATAGTCCAGTACTTGCAACCATCCACACCAGATATCGATATTTATTAAGAAAGAGTTCTCCAGGAACAATAGCACCGAGAACCTAAGCAGCTCCTCCAAAGCCACTCATAGCACTCTTTAAAGCATAACCGTCAGTTCAGAACTTAGATAGCGATAATCTCCTTGCCATATTAACACTCTTAGCTTAGGCCCCAATCAACATTGCAGCCAGAACCAAGATATTACCGCCGATAAAGAACCATCATCTACCGAATATATCCGAAAGTCAACCGTACAACAGCAAAGCAACACTCTAAGTTAAAGATATCGCCGTAGTAATCCAGAGGGAATTAGGGCTCAGCCCTGTCTTAGTCAATGCATTAGACACCTAAGAGAAGCCCACTGGAGGACGTACCCAGATTAGGGTCAATATACGCATAGAGCGCATTGCTGATCATGGTCAGACCGCCCAGCTACACTCCAACACCTAGCGCGAAGGCCTTAATAGCCGCGATTAGTTATCGCATTCTCTCATAGGCTGACCTTCGGCTAAGGACTTACAATAGAGCTACCGACGAGCTGCCAGCTCACAAAATATCTCGGCGGGAGGTCTGAGACATCATTGCCTCCTATGGCCCTTTCATCGACAACATCGAACTGCTCGTCCAGCTCCGGGGACTTCTCCTCCAGATGAATGGCAGTAGCGTCTTCTTACTTCATGATTTTTAGGAAGGGGGAGCAACTAGAATGCCGAGGTACTCCTTGGTAGTCCCTCGCAAGTCTCGAGGCCAGTCTTATATAGAGAGCATAAAATCTGGGGAACCCGGGGGGGATATCCAAATCTTGATACCCCTCAAAAGAAAGGCTTGCGGCCATAAGGTAATTTATCGACTCTCCGGCCGCGACAACTAGACTAAGAACAGAAGTTCTTATGCCCCTCCCCCGTAATTGCTGCGTATATCCACCGAGAAACTAGTGAAGCTTACAGGCACTACAACTAATCGAGGCCTCAAAAAGACAGCCCCCGATTCTGCCGATTGGTTTTTAAAAACGCCTCATTTCAGCTCCAGAATCAGGGGTGAAGCCGGGGTTGGTAAATCTGGGGTATAGCCAAGTTGGTAAATCTAGGCTTCACTATTACCCATGGTCCAAATACCCGCTATTCTGTATGGAGGAACACCACCCGCAATGATATTATGCATCATTCTACATGCCGTGTAAATGCAAATAGGTACGATGCCTCTCACTATGTACTACTCACCTATTTCTGTCATTAGATCCTGGGCCGAGTCTGCTGCTTTCTGTCCTGTAGGTATTACTGATCGCTGCAACAAGGGCCTTTCAAGTATGCATCGACAGTCAACGAGTTTCAACTTCCTCGCTTTGTCCTCCCCTAAGAGGCCTACTTACAAGACCAACGGTACAGCTGTCTCTGACTGTCAGGAGGATTTTGATGAAGCGGTGATAGTCTCATTTGAGCACGCATCAAAGTCGCAGAACATATCTTTTGTTGAACAAGTTTTATACAGTTTCTATCTCTGCGAAGGTATAACATGCATCCATGCAACCGGTCCAAACAGAACTTTGAACTATGCTAAATAGACTGGGGTTCGCCGCCCAGTTCATAAGATGTTACAGGTTGGAGAAGTGTGCTATCCGTAAGCCCTCGCCCATTACAATCCGCAAGCGTATGATGTGGATTCAATAATCGAAGATCCAAGAACAAAGTTAACAGATGGTTCCTTCTAGCAGCCAATCATAAAAGGAATGAGAAGGATCCTTGCTTGAACATACCTGGTCCAATGGAATGTCGAAGTTATATTCAGCAAGAGACATCTCTAGGTCAATTAGCAAGCACGACGAGAGGCCAGTATCCGGTAAAGTATCTCTGACTCTCGACACAAGGCCTCGCGCAAAGTCTACCAACTCTCAAGGAAAGGTGATATTAAGGTGTCCACTGGTGGCATATTCCAGTCAAGCAAAGGTTCCTGTTACCATTTCTATAAGGTTGACGTCAGCTGTGGCGGATTGCGCAGTCAGGCTCTCAAGCACGTTAATGAAGAGATTAATAACCGCCACGAGTAGATAGTAAATTGCCAACCTGTTGCGGCGGATTTAGTTAGTGGGCTAATCATAACGGATCTCAGCATCCAGGGCTAACTTTACCTCACAGGAGTGGCGGCATTGATTTAACATGGCTAACATAGAGTTATAAGGGAGCGTGACGCTTCCGCAATCTTGTGCCATCTCTCCTAAACGTCCGCGAGATACTCTACTTCCTATTCCGGGGGAACCTCCCATGGCCGGCGGGAAGTACCGTGCAGTGCACAAACTGCACAATAAAAACAAAGATTCAATTCAAGTCTCATTATTGATCTCACTCGGAAGTGATTTGACTGCGATCCGGAGGACGGATTCTCCTCGTCTTTGATTCTTGATCCAGCTTGCCAGAGCCGTAGTTCGCTCTCCAAGCTCGCAGTGAGGTCCGCAAGCTTACTGTACGACTTTCGTTTTGCACTGGGGCCGACCAGCTTTCTGACAATGGCAGACACTATCTGGGCAAGTTTGATGGTGTTGACGAACAAAGCTAGATCGGTAGCGGTGTCTGGGCGTGCCATTGTTGGTAGTCCTATGCTTATATCCTTGTCGGAGATCATCTTCTGTTATTAGCGTTGTAAAACATCGAGGTCATCAAGAGTCTTTCCCTTACCGATGGCCGAGCTGTGATCAGAGAAGTGCTTTTGTCATGGACGTATATTATCCACCACAGGTACTTTCTGCTAATATCCTCGGATTCCGAGACATTGGTGTAAGCAACTGGCATAAGGTGAAGTCCCTTGCTCTGGGCCAATCTGGTAGCGCAGCCCAGCAGCATGTATGAAAGTTTTGGACTTGTAACACCCTCGCAATAGAACATCTGTCATGTCATTTCATATCAGCTGAATGCACCCGGCCACGAAACTCAACACTCATGACTCACCATCAACAGAAATATTTCAATATTGATAATGCCCGAGGGCATATACATGAGATCGACTTGGACCGAAAACGAGTTCTCGAAAAACGGCCAGGATTGCTTTTGAGCATCCATCAAGCTCGGGACCAGGCGTGTTGGAGATAGAGCGAGTCGAGCACCTATTGCGAAGACTATATTGCGGAGAGCATACCAACCCACATTCTGGTCGTATATTTGAGGGCAGGGACTTTTGTAATGCTGCTCAAGACGCATCTCAAAGGCTCGCCGTGGCACCAGCCCCCAAGCATGCTCAATGCTCTCGTCGAAGAACGCTGTTCAAGTTGGCGTTAGTCTGGGCTCTGTGGGGAACAAGGTTGTGACACGGATTCTCATTACCTTGAGTCCATATCATTGCGGTCTCATAGTCTGGATCAGCCGCTCGCTCCTCCCCGAGCCGCCGACCTAGTCTCAGACGTTTGGTCATGGTTGCGGAGAAGTTGCAGGCACTCGCATGGAAATCCTGATTACCCAGTCGATTGCAAATCCAATCAGAGCATGGCGAGGAGCAGATAGAAAGAACTCCTGGTGATACCACTTCATACATGATCCCCCTGTGGTCGTCTTCCTCGGCTTCCTGAGCGATTGGTTAGTTCAGCCTGCAAAATCTAGAGCAGATCAGCTCGCCTTGTGCTCCTGGTACTGGTCTCCTCTAAGAGGAGATTCCATCACTGGCTCGGCCAAAGGCCAGTCCAGATTCATTTGGTCATCGTTAGCAACTGAAAAGCCTTGCGAGGTCGCATGAACCATCTCAAGTGGCGTGTCTTGAGCAGGAAGAGATGGCTCTTCAATGGTCCTGACCTGAACTACCGACTGTCTATCAGAGCATTCTGAACGTCCATCCTCGGCCAAACCGGGGGAATTAGCTGCTACAAGTCCCGATGCGACGCCCTCAGTAGGACTAGCGGTTCTGCTACGCAAACAGTGGATTCTGGTATAGCATCTGGCGCAGTTTCGGTAGTGTGTGAAAATGGTGGGGTTTGAATGGGAGGAGGTTGCTGTTCTTGTGCAGTTGTTTTACTAGGGTGTTGCGGGCTGAATCCGTTGACTTGTGACGACGGCCATGGTTTTTGGGCATTCTGCGTCAGCAAAAGTTCAACAGAAGCCAGCCGTGCCTCAAGCGAGCGTTGCGGGGCTCGCTTTTGCCTGGTCCTGACAGTTTTCTCGGGATATTTACAGGGCTGCTGGTGAGTCTAAACAGACTCAATCAGTATCCAACGTCCAAGTGTGAGCAATTCATCTTACGACGCAGTTTGCGCAGGGGTGCGTTCCGGAGCCTGGAGCTGGATTAGCGGGGCGATCACGTTGATAAATCTGACCTTGACGTACACTTGACCTTCTTATCTCGACAAAACCTACACGCGACGATGCACTTGGGCAGGGGTCTTGATAGAGCCATGGCCATGAGAGATAGACGGGGAAACAATATATTGCTGTGAAGGGGTCATAGAGAAAAGAATATGAGTGCAGAAAGGATTCTTTGCCAGGTATCGACGCGGATCACTAGCAACAGGTTGATATGGGACCCATGTTATTGGTGTCTACAATAGGAAGTGTTTCTTCTCCGCCTTGTTAAGGAGATCCGGGCGTTGAACTATCCAAGCTAACAAGGGCTGTCGCCAATAGATTTGTTGAAAATCCAAGCACGGGTCCAAGGCGGAGTTTGGAATGCCGAACCTCTGGGCCTTCCCCACAGACTAAGTTACGTGGTATGTACTAAAAGGGAAATTCCCAACCCCCACACTAACTTTAGACGCTCCGTGCCCCATTGGGCTCCACGGAGAAGCCACAATAACCCCGCATTTGGGAATATCAGGTAAACATTCCAAGATAACTACATAGCGTCAAACTTGGGAAGCGCCTTGGGACCAATCTCCACTCTCTTCTTCAGCTCGTTCTCTGGTCTACCGTCCTTGATCTTCTGGATCATATCCTCCGGATCGAAATCGGTGCCGACGGGATTCTCTATAAACTCTTTTCCATTCATAAACTCAGAAGCTGCCTCGACCGAATCGAAGTTATCGACTTGCGTTTCCAGCATATTGCCGTCGGGATCTTTGTAGTAGATGGACGTAGTAGGGCCGTGGTTGACACACCAGGCAGGCGAAATACCATGCGATTTGCGCTGTCGGTAGGCAAGCAATAGTGCTGACAAGGTTGGAAAAGTGAAAGCGATATGCTCTAGTCCAGTAGTGTTTTTGCCTCTGCCAACTGTGTTGGGGTCTCCAATCAATGCGATACGATGATGTTCTTGGTCATATGTGATGAAACTGAGAAAGTCATTGCCGATGGTAACATGGCCGCCCAAAAAGGCCACGTAAAAGTCCGTCATCTTCTTGAACTGACCAGTACGAAGGACTACGTGTGCCAGGGTGGATGGACTCAGCACCTTGGTGCCAGACTTGTCGAAATCGACTGGGCCAGTTTATTCCATCTTGATCGAGAAATATTGCTGTAGTTTGCCTGTCGTATGGGTGGATTCTGTCGCAGTGTTTCCCAGTCTCTTGTTATGGTGGAAGTCGCGCTATTATAAGAACCCGAGTTTGCCTCTAGGGACGTTGCGGTCCCCTACTCCCGGGCCGACACTGTGAGATCCCCCGGCTTTTGCAGCCTTGTCAGGTCGCACAACGTAAGAATCCTATATGCTTAGGCTCGACGTTGTAACGATCTGCCGGGGGCTCCAATGGAGACTGCAAGCAAACGCCTGAGAATGCTCAATCCACTCAACCGGTTTCCATTGACACTATTGAGATCCGAGTGCGGAGATTCTCTCGCCAGCCGGTGAATCAGCTGTGTTGCAGTAACCACATCATGCAGACAAGACTTGCTCTGATCGGGGCTGGCATAGCAGGTAACAAGAAGCAGAGACGACAAAGCGGTCTCAAGGAAATGGTTGAAGGTCTTGTGCTGAGCATGATATATATCGGTTTCTCTAGCCAGTCTGGCTAATACTTGTATCGTGTCTCGGGCGACCTGAATCATGACCTGAAAGTTTGATGTGTCAATGTTGTGAGATCCGAAGCTACTGGCTGCTTTGCGGAGAATGATCGTTCTCATCTGATTAGCTCGTAGATAGAGCATTAATCGCAGCTTGTAGTCTCCGCGTTTCTCAGTCGCCGCGTCGAATTTGTCGTCAGTACCATGGAACTGCAATCGGTGCGGCAGATTTTGCTGCCACTGGAGTACTCGAAACTGCAAATAGTCTTGAGCTGAGCTAGAGTCTTGAAGCCGAGATGCCAAAGTGCCAAGGAAGAAGTTTCGGACATCTGAGGCTATGCCGCAAAAGGAGACCATTTCTTTGAGATAAGCTAATGAATGGCTGCTGTCGTTCTGTGTCACGTTCAGATTATGTTCTAAGCATTTGTATGTGGGGTCATACCATTGACAGTGGCGGTCCGTTGATTTCCGAGTCCTGAACTGCGAATGGCAGCCCAGTACCAAAGCTCCATCTTCGGTCCAAGGTATATAGAGACCAGAAGAAATTATCTGAGATCTTCTCGGTAGGGTTTTGTTCCTCTTGAGAGCATTGCTCATGTACAAGTCTCATGATGGTACCAATCAATCTCCATGCCTCTTTCTCTCGGTCATTAAGGAAGAAGAAGATACACTGCAGAGAAAGAAGGGATTAATACGAGCACAATGAAGAGGAAGGACCGACTCACAATCAGAGTCAATGATGTCAAGTCGCCCAAGTTCAGAGATTGTAGGTTTATCTTAGGGATAGTTAAAACGAACGCCTCTTCAACAATAGGACTCACGATTTCTACAGCCTTGGAGCCTTCGAAACTTGAGACGATGGCCAGTACGAGAAAGGCGATATTCCAGCGGGAGATATTTCATCAGGACTAGGAATTAGCAAGCCGGGAAAAGGGGGTACATCCTAGTCCCTATCAAGATGTGCCTTACAAGGCAGTCAAGGTGCCATCATGTGAAGTGTTGGCCGCCACGCGCCACGCGGTATTAATGCAGAAAGTAACTAAAGGAAAAAATACCCAGGGCAATAAAAATACAAGCCCCATACCCAGCAATAAACTGAATCTTCTCGCTAAACTGGTAAACTTCTGCGCCGATGGATGCGTCAATATCCCCGTTGTGTGTCGACATCCCAAGTGAAATCGTTGAAATCACAACATCTTGTAGGTATCTCTCAATACTTGCCGCAGAAATGTTGAAATGAGCATTATATCTGTCGACTAATCCGATATACGGGCTCCCCAGTACTTGTGATGCATTGCCTTGGAAGAAGATAACCCCCAGTCCGGGTCCATCTCTATCTATGGGGTGTTTAGCTTTTGGAAGTAACTTAAAGTGAAGGACTGTACTCACACATCTCTACCTCACCTTGCAAAGCATGCACAGCAGCGCGGCTGATGGCGTATGACTGGGCATTGGTAAAATTTGCTTTCAAGCTGTCGTTGGCTAGACGAGGCGTAATGCCACCGCCATAGAAGAAGTAATAGAAGAATTGTGTTTGGATCCAAGCCTTTTCCGACCAGACCTCCCTTTTATTTTCAATCTGCACATCGATAGACTGAGAGGAGTCAAGTGAGTTATTGATATAAAGATTGTATGTCGCTAACTTCATAGAGCAGTCCAGCGTCTTCTTACTTAGTGATGTGCAATTCACTGGTCTAGGGTCAGTGTACCAGCTTATCTTAAAAGAGTTATTAGTACGGCTATATGGTTCGTCAGGACTGCTGTCTTTTTCATCTGCCGCTCTGTAGATAACAGAGCAGCCGTCCGAGAGAGCATCGTGACGACTTAGCTCCTGGCAGTTAAACAGAGGCCCCTCGATAGATATGTCGTAAACACACGAAGCGCCACAAGGCGAGTCAATCTTGACTGGTCTGCCAGACGATAGCACCTGAGCTGCTAATGCATTCAGACTCGGTCTCAACTGGTTCCTAGAATAGTCAGTTAAGAAATGTTCAACTTGGTGTAAATACGCACATATAACTGAGATCCGCATTCATTTCGAAGAACGACTTCTCCACGAAGTCTTGGTAAGTGCCATTTCCGTAGTCGCTGATATTTAGTGTTGGTACAGCATCCATAGTCAAAGGCACAGAATTCTCAAATTTGACCGTCAGGGCTCCAGGAGGGAATACAGCTGCAAAAGGAATCCCAGCACAAAGGAATCCTACGAGCCACAGCCTCTTGATATGTAGGATATGAGCTAGAACCCTGGGCCGAAACAGATTCCATGGGCTGGAAGCAAGGGTATGGAGCTTAGTGTCCTGACTGTAGAAGGACTTCTGTCCAAGAAACCTCGCCAGGATCTGGTTGTATGCGACTCCGAGACCTCCAAGTAGGGAGACTTCAACAAAGATTGCCAGTATGTTGGCTAGAGCCGTCGAGAGGCCCTGGCCAATCGTTGTATTAACTGGATGATTATTCAATAAGGCGAAAAAGGCGGCATGGATGCCTATGAAGCAAACGGCTGCCGGGTGTCAAGTAATGTTCAGTGACTGACCAAGAAGTCAGCGGAGGAATAGCACTAACCAACAAAATAGAAAACAAAGATTTTCCCCACGGCTCCGGACGTCTTCTTGCGTGTTGCCGGATTGTGTCCTTGCAAAAGTCTACCTGCTGGTGCCTGAACTGCCATTTTCTGGACAGTATCCAGTTAATTCTCTGTGGAGGATTGTATCTTTTACTGAGCCTAGGGGAAGCTTGCAAAACGAGAAGTTGGATGGATTTAGTTGAAGTCGGTGGCTACCTAAGTGGTGAGATGGGGGGTTTTATTCAACACGCCGGTCTGGACCAGCCATGTCTCAAATCTGGAATTCCTCCCTGAGAGCGCCTGTAAGGCCTATAGGGAGGAAGGAAAGTGAGTCAAAAGGCCAGCCGACAGCAGCTGAACGACGCCACCAACCCTAGAACGTGCAGCTGCAGATATGGCTTACAGCCTCTTAATATTGGCTGATTACCCCAGCCAATATCAGCGATCATAGTGGAGGCTGCTGACACAACTGGGCGTCAATCTGAACCAGGCTGGCGCTTATGAACCGTTGTGTCAATCTCCTCTTTAGCCTCTTTACAGGAGTGAGGAGGGCTGAGATTGGCGACAGGTTGTAAATGGTGCACCGCTCTCTCAGCCGCAGACTAGAGGAGCGCCACTGCACATCTCCAACGCCATCCTCATATCATTGGATAAAATCTTTGAGTTATTTTCAACCCCCAAGAGAAGAAATATTCTAGGGAGCACTGCATCTTCTGTTGTCTTACAATTTCATCTGCCCGAATCTACTAAAAACCCAGTTTGCTTCACCCCCTCCTATTTGTTAAATGTTTCTCCGCGTTGAGTAACGGACGATTTGTTTTCGATCAACAATCCATCGATCATTTAGCGGTCAGAAATCTTTTGCAACTATGGCTGATATTCAGCCTACAGAGGTTCTAGACGTACCCACCCGCGTTTGAAGTGGCTGGCCCAGCTGTGACTGTTCCTGCGACACTTTATCAGCGCGATCCTTTCGGTCGCCAAAGCAACTACGGTTCCTGTGGCTACTATTCTCTCTTGGACAGCGGCATTAGCTCTTGTTAGCCATTATCTTAAGCCTCCAATGATCTAACACAATGGCATGGATTGGGCTACCTGGAAATGCGGCAAAGAGAATGCGTGGATTACGACCTGTAAGACCATAGGCTCATACTTTGGTTCCTTCGAGAATATCTAGATTCACGACATGATACCCCCGCGCACCTAGCTGTAATAGTGCAGACCCGCGTGCTCTCTGCTGGTTCGTCTGATAGGAGTCTAAATGATCGGAAAACGTCGGCTAATGAGCGACTTCAGCGCCGGGGATGTCAATGTGAACTATCCGTATTGCGCGACAGGCATCAAGGCTCAAGAAGATGGCGACGAGCTAGCTATATATCTTTGCGGCAAATCCGAGCAACAGGTTCCCTTCTACGCTCAACCGTTATCAAAGTAACAACGGGTAGTACGACTGGAGAGCAGACACTTACCAGTATCGACACCACCAAGAGCGTCACCATTGTCACCAAGACAGCTGAGCCCTCACCTGAGCCTGATAACCCTACCCCAGTCGGTGCCATCGTTTGAGGCGTTATCGGCGGTGTCGCCCTGGTCGCCATTTTGGGACTGGCATTTTGTTTCCTTCGAAGCAAGAAGTCGCAGAACAAGGGCGTTGTTACAGTGCCTGCGCCTGCGCCTGAAAGTTCAACTACGTCTGAATTCTCCCCTCAACGATACCAACAGCAAATGTACCAACAAGATGTGCCTCCTGCCATCGTCTACGACTACAACAACAACTACGCCGGCTATCCCGCTCAGGGATCCCTGCCTCCCCCCAGCGATCCAAGATATATCCAAATGTTCGTGGAGGGCACAGGTTCTCCACATCAGAGTCCTCCCATCGAGCCCTACAAGACAGTTGCATCGCCTGTTTCCGAACTTCCTATCGCTTCTTCCCCTCACGACAACAGGCCCATGTCTGAGCTGCCCGCTGGCGTAGGGAATTTGAACCAACTACAAGGGAATTATGGACAGTAGGAAAAGACTGAAAATTTGGAGAAACGTACATAAGGTTGGGCATCTAAGGGGTTTGGTCGGGACTAGCACTAAGTATCGTTGTAATGACAGGAGGAAACATCACATCAAGACAAGTATGCTCAGGTTCAGGGCGGATCGATGATATATCAGTCAGATGATTGTATTCTACTCTTTGCAGGTATTAATAACTCCAATCTACTTGCCAAAGTACTTGAGTTCCAAGTATCGAGCAATTGGGTAAACGATAGCAGTGACCACAAAGGTCAACTCATTTGCAACATCGCCTCCATATGTTCCAATCAACTTGCCTAGTGGCCCAGTGAACCAAGTCTCAACCATGCCCATGCACCATGCAACAACACCCAAAAGGAAGGCAACAGAGGCAGCAATTCCATGTGGCAGCCTCTCCCTAGTGTTCCAGCCCTCAAGATCGTAATTGTCAAAGTTACGCTTGCGGAAAATGGTGTGTTCCTCGAAAAGGATAACGAAGTAGCTAGTGCACCAATAACCCAGCAGACTCAGGAAATCCTGCAGATAGGTGTTGAGCTTCTGACGACCAACGATGGCCAGAATGATGACGATTACGAAATTTCCAAGGGTCCAGATGAAGCGAGGAACTTTGGCACATGGGGTGGCCATCTGTTGGAATGAAATGGCCGACGAGTAAAGGGACATGATGTTGGTGTTGATACCGCTGAAAGATAGCAGAACCAGAAGCAACTTGGCGAAACCTCGAGGGTGTAGCATATCTCTAATGAGAAAGCCAAGACCTTGATGAGGATCTTCATATGCGGTCTTCCAGGCTTCGACATTGTTAAGTGCACTGGCAACTGTAGCTCCAGCAGTCATGCCGATGGCTGTAGGGATACCAATACCGGCCGTAGTCAAGAGCCAAACTTTCAGCCGTGATGTGTTGGCTGGATAGTGCGCATAGTAGTCCGAAGCCATAGTCGCCCACGATGCGGAGCTGCCGTAAACAATGGCAATCAGAGAAAGCACATTACCCGAGAGATCGATTCCCGAACTCGAGGCAGGGGTCTTGTTGTCGGCGTACGGTCCCACCATGCCAAAGATGATCATGAACACAATGAAGTAGATACACCAGGCATATCGCTCGTAGATCAGGATGTACTTGAGACCCAAGAAGCTGATTGCGAGCGAAACAATGGCGATGATGATGACACCGACAACGAGAGATATATGACCGTCCGCGACTGCGGTAAGAGCCAGGCCGCCACTGATCGTAGCAACAGAAGCCCAACCCAGCTGTTCAATACCATTGAGGAAAGCAATGATCTTGTTGGGATACCATCCAAAGCTGTAACGGGAGACGGAGACCTGACGTAGACCTGTTGCTGCACCAAACGTAGCGCAGTACGACGACACTGAACCACCAAGGATAGAAGCAAAGATGTAAATCAGCAGACTCTGCTTCAAGCTCAGACCGAACTCCCAGCCCAAGAACCCGGTGGCGAAACAGCTGATGCCCATAGTACCCGAGGCCCAAATCAGGGCCATGTTGAGTTCCTCATGCCATGGTACAGGTCGCTTGTCCTCTTCTGTCTTGCGTACGATGGCTTCAGACTCGACGCCGAGAGCCTTGTCCATGCGAGCCTCGAAGCGGCGGAGGCTTGCCAAGACGCCGTGTCCATAGTCGGCTGATGAAGTGTAGGCTTCGGCCGCCGGAATGTCGCCGCTGCCTGACTCTAGGGATAACTCGTGGTCGCCGCCCTTGAGCTTCTCATTGTAGGTTGCCATGCCTGCCTGAGTCCTTGGTTGCAGGAGTCGTGATTGACCAGAGATAGGCGACAGCTGAGGACGCGGATAAAGTGAAAGGACCGAGGTCACACAATAGAACAGACATCAAGAGAGACAGAGTGAGCAGGCTGTAACTGTATTTCTAGATCCTAGAATCCCCACATCGGGTCGCACAATCGAATATTCGACCGATAGCAGTTGCCGCTTCTCCCGTGCCCACCTAGCTATCGCACTCGTTCATGGGGTACGATACCACTAACCTTCCCATTTCGCTGTCACATCGCGCCTATTATTGGTCACTGCCAGACCCTCAGCGGCGATAAGCGATACTTATCACTACCATACCAGGATGTTCTGTGCGATGCGCGTGTAACCCACGAGCAGTGTGTCCGAGATGTCGTACGCGCTAGAAACCCAGGACCGTCGGCATTGGCTGCAGCCACTTAGATGCCTGTCAGATCCATTTCCCGATGGGGCTACTTATCAATGACCCGCTGAGAATCCGGCTACCACGGCATCGGAATATGTGCCGTGGGGAAGGGACTTTTTATCCTGCTTCCTGATACGGGATGGTAAACTCCACATGGACTAGAAGCTGGAATAAATTTCTGTATCATTTTGTTTATAGCCACTCGAGCCAGGAATTTGAGTTGTTCACAGATAGCGGAGATGGCCGCTAAGGTCTAGAACCAGTGCGGAACAACCCCAGAGTCTTGAATCAACTGACAAAAAGTCTGTCAGCTCGATTTAGAAAGCTCAACCAGTCAGAAGTTTTAAATCAAATGCCTAGTCATGTCATTGACGTTAGTTCTGTGTCAAAGTCTTGAAAGTTATAGGCTCGATGGAGCTCAACGGTGGAATGTCAGCGTTGTAAATTGTGCGGTTTTCGACTCCTTGTTGCTAATTCAGTGAATAAATATTCCTATATGCTGTGAGTATGGAAGTGGTTGGAAGTGAAGCTACAGATGCTTGCGCCCGTGCTTATATAATAGATAAAAACCCTGCTAAGTCATCCTTTTTACGATTCCCTAACTTTTATATAAACGTGATGTAGGGTAAGCTCGTCAAGTCGACTTCGCCAGCACCAGCTTGCTTTAGCCTAAAATATCTCAACCCCTGTCCTCTGTCTCATTGGGTAACAAAGTCGTGTGACCTTGCTTTGCCAAGAGTTGTCAATGACGACTTCTGACTTTCGGTCATGTACTCCAGATATATTCTTCACGATCCAGTTTGACCCTCATTTTCCACGACATTGGTTCATTTTGATACCTATATTCAGGGCCTGGTAGCATCTCTAAAAAAGTTCTGTTACATCCATTAACCCTGGCAATCCACCTTTTGATCCCGACGTCATCGATACCCCGCGTTTTGCGATGGCGTCCATCCGCCTCCTCGCCACCGTAACGCTCCTCATCGTCATCGCTTCAGCCCAACAATGCAACCTCAAGACCCTGAAGTCCTCTTATCCAGCACCTGAGACCGCAGAAAACTGGAACTACAGTATTATCGCCAATGAGCTCAGACGACCTCGAGGTATCTTATTCGACAGCGAGGGTGCTCTCATTGTGATAGACTCTGGAAATGGCATAATTCATTTCGAACTCGATGATGAAGGTGGAACCTGCTTGCAAGTCAAGAAGAAGACCACTCTACTAAAGAAGAATAATGTGAGCTACCCATATCTAGGATCTTCCATCGTTTGACCATCAACTAAGTAATTCACCGTGCTAGCTCAATCATGGCATCGCCCTCTCCAAAGATGGACGTACAATCTACGCTTCATCATCCGATGAGGTCTTCGCATGGTCCTATGACCCAGCCAAAGTCACTCTCAGCGAATCTTCTGCTCAGACTCTAGTCAACAATATGACTAACGGAGGCCACACCTCTCGAACCCTGCTGATCTCACAGAAACATCCAGACATGCTGCTCGTGTCCCGTGGCAGCGACGGGAACGATGACGCAGGGGCTGAAGATCGTGACTCAGGCCGCTCTCAGATCCGCGCCTTCAACATCTCATCCTTCAGCGGCAGTTCCGATAGAAAGCCTTACGATTATCTTGACGGCGAGATTCTCGGCTGGGGCCTGCGCAACTCTGTCGGCGTGGCAGAGCATCCAGAGACAGGTGGCATTTTCAGCGTTGAGAATTCCGCCGATGAACTTCATCGCGACGGCAAGGATATTCATAAGGACAACCCAGGCGAGGAGATGAACTTCCACGGCTATCTCAACGGCTCTGATGATCAGGGCGGTAACTACGGTTACCCTCTCTGCTATACGCTCTGGTCTACGGATGGCTTCCCCAATCTCGGCGACCTGAAGATAGGCGATCAATTTCCAGCTGATCGTCAGGCTGATGGTGATGATGCTACCGCCCTTACTGATGAGGAATGTAAATCCGATTATGTTGCTCCAGTACTAGCGTTCCAAGCGCACACCGCGCCTCTGGACCTGAAGTTCGACGAGAATGGCACAAGAGCCTATGTATCCTTCCACGGCAGCTGTAAGTTATCCTCTCACACCCGAAACAAGTCCACTGCTGACATCCCTAGGGAACCGTGACCCGCCAGTCGGCTACAAAGTCTCATACGTTGATTTCCAAGACGGCAAACCTGCATCTTCCTCACGAAGTACAAACGCGACTACAGCCATCATCTACAACAAAGACCTCTCAAAGTGTCCCGATGACTGCTTCCGCCCTGTTGGTCTCGCATGGGATTCTAAGGGTAGACTGTGGTTCAGTTCTGACAAGACGGGCGAGATCTTTGTGTTGAGCCATGAGAGCGGATCAGGCTCTAGTGGAGGCAATGGATCTGAGTCCGGCGCTGGTAATGACGATGATAATGATTCCGCGTCTCTACAGCCTGGATCGGCTGCCTTCATTATCACCATTGCGGCTTTCATCGTAGGAGGTTTACTTGCGTAATGCTCCTAGCGAAGTGCTTTATAAAATTGAAAATTGATACTAGCTGAAATCTATAAAACATATATACACAATAATGTTACATCCTCTAATCTATACGGTATATCAGACAAAAAATCTAGTTGTTGATCTTGAACCAGGTCCCCTCATTCAAACTCAATGGTAATCTCAGGTGCGCCCTCAAAATCAGCAGGCATGCTATGAACAAACGTCCAATGATTGTGGTCGTAAATCGGACTTCCCGAACCACCATATCGACCAGCAAATGTAATCTGTGGCTCGGTATTTGCGTTTCCAGAGATAGATATTGAGGCGCCTTGGATGTCAGCCCACGACTGAACATCCCTCTTCGCAAGTGAAGGTGAGGCCACAAAAGTGAACACTGAACTGCTGGTTCCCTCGGGATATGTCACTTTCAGCTTCTTTGGTGAGACTTCCATCAGGACATGGGCCTCTGTAGGGCGGAGCTGGGTGTTATGTCAGTAAAGGTACATATGAGTTTTGAAGCGGTATAACTTACGCTGAGCCATCCAATTTCATCGTCTCCGTAAGACCAGTGTGCAACAGCGGGATGGAACTGGGCCTTGTTATTCGACGGTCCGTTTGCACTCTTCGTCCGATACGACTGAGCCCCAATCATGAGCGACTCACTAAGCCACGTCGTGATATTCCGAGTATCAAGATCATAGGGCGGATAATATGCCTTTCCCTCATACGTTCTTTCTCCATCAAACGTCTTCAGTGACTCCTTAAGATCATCCGAGAGCAACGAGTTGTGGAATTCCGAGTGCACAGCAATGAGAGGCGCCCAAGCCCAGTCACGCGCATGGCTCATGACTTCCGGGTACTCCCATAACCCCGACTCCTTCCTCCCGATAATCGGTGCCAGAAAGTGAGATAGAAGGCCGAGAGACTTGGTCATGTCGAACGTGTATGCCCGGTCCCATGGACCAGCGAGGTTCCGCATGCTCGGATTCCACAGTTGCGAAGTGTAATTCCAGACGCCGCGCAGGAGATCTGGACCTCTCTCGGAGAGAATACTATCCTTATCACCATACTTGCACCATAGCGTAAGCCCAAAGAGTGAAATGCCGGTATAAGTGGCAGAGTTGAATTCAGAAAGCGTGTCATGCAAGTCAAAGAGGTTGATAATCTCCTTGGCATAATCCTCTCCAGCCTGTGTCATATTGTCATCGCCTACTTGGCGACCCGTCCAGCTTGTCCCGATCGCACGCATGATTGCAGGGTTGCTATAAGATGGATAGAGGTTATCTCCGTTCACACCACCCACGCGGTACGAGTCGCCAACGCTGCAGTTGTACAGGCTATCCAGCATAAGACCCTTCAAGTCGTCAGACAACAGATCGCCGAACTCTTCGTATATCGTGATGAAGCTGAGACCGACGAAGCCTCGCCAATTTGGGTCCCAAGATCCGTACATCTTGGCAGGGTACCATGCTGTTCCAACAGTTGGCTCCTCGGGTTCTCGCGTATAGTCGCCATACCACAAATCTTTGGGATTGTCGTGCTGGTCGTTGATAACGTATCTGATGACATCTTCAGCCCTTGAGGCATCACCATCGCCGTTCCGTGCAAGAAGGCCGACCGCGTACCATGTAGAGGCTAGTGTCTCGTGATTAATCGCGGCATTAGAGTTGAGGTCGTATAGCTGTGAGATCTTGGGGTCGTAGAACCTATCCATCCACTCCATAGAGTCTTCAACCATTGCTTTGGCCTCTCCTGATAGTGCCCATGATTGTGCAACATGCTGTGTAAGAACTCCAAGGAGGCATCCGTGCAGCCTAGTGAAAACTTTCATGTTGGCTTCAAAGATTGGAAAGGATAAGAATATCTCTTTTGTCTGGTCTGTTAAGAGCCTGATGAATCTTAGTGATGTTAATGTGATAGAGAAAAAGTGATCTGAATCGGCGTCGAGGATTGAAGGATGCATTGCATATTTGTATTAGATGTTCTTGCTAGTTGACTTCAGCGCGTATCTTGTGGTTCTATGTCATTGTCTCCTAATCCACATCTCCTATCCGAAGTCTGTCTGAAAAGCAAAGCCAGCTGCTATTCATTTCACGTGAGCCAATAAGGGGTTGTGACGCTGTAGGGTGAGTTCATGCAGGTAAAACAGCTGTCAGGAGATTTCGACTTGGCCTCCATAGCTCCTGACCAGTGCATTCAGTGTCAGTCCCTAAGAAAATGAGCTTCCACTTAAGGCAAAACCGGTTGGTTAATGATGAATGATAACTGGCAGATAGCCGGTCCAATGAAACCGGCTTTGTTTCCGATGTTCCCCAGAGCCCATGATAAGATGTGATAGGACAGGACAACAAATAGATCCTTAATTATTGAGATACAACCCTGGAGCTTGTGATGCTCGGACGGTCCCTGGCTGATCTCCCGAGGCACGTGGCGAATGGCACCAGGCGCTTTTTCTCCTTTACGGAGAAGTCTTGTCGCGGAGAATGGAGTCATTTAGTATTTGTTTCATGTCACCTAGTTTGGATACCCACGAGGCGCGTAACTGGTCCTTTTGTTCGGGCCGCATGAAATTCGGAAATAAATGGTTTTGATCAATGCATGGTTCAATCACGGAGCGCCTAACCCCTGAGTAGATGCGGGGACTTGTCGATCGAGATTTGAGCGCAACGTTGCATTTTGATCAGACTTGCAAATGTGATCTGCAAAAGGAGAATGTGACTCGAGGTGCACATGCGCATTCAACTTTTGATGACTTCACTGTAGCCATTAACTACAGCATGCATTGTCTGGGCCGCAGTCTCGTCGCTCAGGCATGTCCAAGTATCTGCAGCGTGCCTTTGGTGTTGAACTAATGGGGAAAGGAACGGTAGCGACAGTCTGACTCACCTGTAACTCCGAAGAGGATAGGATGCCGTGATCTGATCATGAGCAGGAGTGTCTTTGGAGATGATATCTTGATTGTCATCAGAATGATATGCAGTGTCCGTCCGAAACGTCATACTTTAGCTGCAGGGCCTATCTACTCTATCACGAGTCACAGCCGTTCCGCAGCCGAAGCCAAGAGTTGAACATGATAATATTGAAGAAAAGAATAGTGCTTTTACTCGCTGAAATAAGTTAGGTGTTTGACCTGATGATTTTAACAATAAGTCGTTAATATCCTCATGGTAGCGACGTGGGCCGATCCAAAGCTTGGCGTCCCTCCACATCCCGACAGGCATTGAAGATCAGGTTTCAGCCACAGCAAGTGGCCAAGAAGCCCAGCCCAAATGTGGTTTAGATTGCTTTATTAAGCAACTTCGCCTCTGCGACTGGTTAATATTTTTATATAATAATAAGGAGTGAAGATAACTGGCTCGAATGGTAGGCTCTAAGTATTTAAAAAATACTGCATCTAAATCTTAGTCGACGGTGGATTAAATGTGTCAATGAATTGCTTCTGGAAATCCCCAAACTTCAGCTTGTAATGCACGGTGCCGACCACGTCCTGCTCAGTGATGTTGGCCATAGCACTGGTAATGACCTTCTTCCCAGCATCAGGGAACGTAGTGCGACGCACTTCAACAGTCGTGCCATAGTCATTGAACCACTGACGAGCCTCGTATGCTTCATTCTTGCACTTCACAAAGGCTCCGGGCTTGGTGCATGGTTCACCGCACAGCTCCCCGTTCTGCACGCCCTTGCAGAAGGTTGAAAAGTCGCCGGGGTGTGGTACGGCGTTGTGACCCTCAAGAGTGAACTGCCAATGAATCATCTGGTCCTTGCCGCGAGTTCCGGTGTAGTCATTGCTGTGCCAGTCGTTCTTTAGGTCTTTTGGGTTTGTGACGACGTAGGGTGATGCCCATGCATTGCATGCGACTGTGACGAGGAGGACGGCTTTGGCGAGCATGATTGATGGATGACTGCTGCATTGTTATTACACTTTGCTTCTTCCTGATTTTGCAAGAATTAAGAAGTCTACTTACCTTGGCTATCTTAGATTTTGTGGAGAGAGCAAGCGCTTGCTTATGGCATTGTCTTTAATGCTTTCTGAACTAATAACGCCAAGACTGAAGGCGGCATCGCATTCTATTTATCCTTCTTGCGCGAGAAGGTTTGTATCCCTGTAACACGAGAAGCTTGTTTGGTACAGCCTTGCGCATCGTAGCATATACTGTACGTAATTTTATTTACCATGTCATACTAAAGTTTAATCCATCGGCAGTTCAATGTAGTGTGCCGTAGATCCGATCGCTGTTCTACAAATAGCCCGAAGTCGAGTCTCTTATTTTAATACTGTGTTTCAAATAGAAAAGAGCATCAGAACACAGAGGGAGATTTCTGACCTGCATTATCTGGTGTTCAACTGGGTCGAACGCCGATTGGTGGCATGATTTCTCCGTTTGCACAATGCATTTATTATCAGTCACGAATTCGCCTATGATGATCCACTAGGCGCGCAGCCTTTTCAGGGCATAACTTTCAAATCATAAATAATATGCCCTTTTCTGTCAAGTAAGCAGACTCTTTCCATTTAGCCTGTTGTCTGATTAATTTATCCAGGTACAACACTTGAAGAATATGCCCAAAATGGATAACAAAATGGAAATGCAATGGGACACGCTGGAGAAATATCGTAAGATCTCTAAAGGAAGGATTCTCTGTGCTGCCATCAACACACGACTATGGGCGTGAGACATCGTATATGGAACGAAGCTTGTCAAGCCCGCATAACTACCCAGTCAGTATTGGATATATAAACTGGAAGCCAATGTCTGAATTGACTAGAAGCTTTACCTCCAAGTCATTACAACATCATTCCATCTCCATTGACATTTAGTCAAAACATTCAGTGTTACCGACTTCACCATGAAAGCGTCTATCATGACCCCGCTTATGTCCTTCGTGGGCCTAACGATGGTGTCTGCTATGGCACGTTTATGCCCATTAGATATTTATTATCCCTCATGCTAATCGACTCTCAGGCCGTTGATATCCGCTCAGATATCCCTGAGGGCTACACTATTGTGCCTATGACTTGGCTCGGTCCCATCGAGGAGGGCGGCAAAAACCACACCTTCAAGGGTACCGCTGAGGTAATTCAACAGCTAAATATGTATCTAATAAAGACGTAGCTGACCCGGAATCACTCACAGGAGGTGCTGGCTCAGATCGAAAAGCTCAACCCCAACTTTGCCGAGTTCGCTGACAGCAAGAAGAAAGACGACAGCACGAAAGTGACTATACGTGCTCTGGAATCTCGCCAGCCGGTAAGTCCCTCCTTCGTCTGCCCTTTTCTTCTTGATCCATGAATCTGATATTAAACTGCTCAGACTCGCGTCGCTTGTGATGGAGGAGGCCCAAACGGAGGCCAAAGCATGCGCACTAAAGTCAGTGACGCGCGCCAAGGAATCGATCATCTCAAAAGGCTTGGAGACTTTGGATGCGGCGCCCCTGCAAGATCATGCGCACGCATGACGTGCAATTGGCAGTCTGCCATTTGGTTCTGCAACGACGTAAGGCAAAATCCTTGCCAACAATGTTGCCTGGCTGACTGTACATATGCAGAATGACTATGAGGTCAGCGACCGTTGCGATTGGCAGGCTTACTTGGCTGAGCTGGTGATTGAGAAATGTCAGCGGCATGTCAAGGCTGACTGCTGGGTTCCCAATCCCGTTTGTACCAATTGCTGCCAGGCTATTGATACGTGGCTTGTCATGGGCGCTCAGTATGATGTACGGAATTGGAACGTCATGATTAACGGAGGCTGCTAGGATGTTTTTAATCCTTCAGACCGCCGTCATTAACAATTCGTGTATTGGGCGAGACACATCTTTAGCACGGAAGACCTTTGCTTCAGATACAACATGAAGTTATAGTTATGATTCGACAAGTTGACCAATCGTCTCAATCTGACCTTGAATTAACACAGAAACAAAGCATTAGCTCACCATTTCTTCCCAAGCTTGAAGGGCTGGTTGGAGTCACCATGATAATCGAAGGTCACGATTCTTCCAGTCGGATTTCCTCCCTCAAGATCCAAAACACTATCAGCACCGCTTGCGCTGCAAACTCTGTCAAATATGTTAAACCAAAGCTATAAAACTTAGTCATGCTATTCAAACTTACGATACAGACGCGTCGTTATCCAGGTTATCAACGTCGCCGCCCTGGAAGCCTCCCTAACAGAGCGGCGTGTGTCCCTAAGTCAATAGATTGCCAGCATACATTACCGCGATGCTGGTGTTATCTGTATTATAAAGCCAGTTCAGGCCTCGTAAGTAGCCTTTCGCACTCCTAGGAGAATTCGACAGTTCTAGAAGTCAGACTAGAGTTTACTAGTTACTGGCCTTTATAATCTTAATATCTATAAATAACAGGGACCTATAAAGTTAAGCATTAAGCAGTAAATATAAGGTATAAATAATAATATAATTTCCTTTTTTTTTTTTAAATTATTATATATAAAATTGTTTCTTATATCTTACTAAGATTTAATATATTAATAGTTAAGATTAATATATTTTAAATATAATCTTTATTTCATAAATAGCTTAAATTTAATTTATACAATTTAATATAGTCTTTTATATATCTTATTTTATATCGCTATATCTATTAACATAGCACTCTTCTATT
>JAAOAT010000651.1:0-13085 GCA_013186855.1 Fusarium ramigenum
CTCAAGTCGACATTTCGTTCCTCAAGTCGACATTTCCCTCCTCAAGACTCCTTTTCAGCATATAAAATACTTGGGATCCTTCCTGAGATCTTTATATCTGAACCCCCGCTTCTGTAACGAATTCTCAAAAGTATATAGCATTGGGCTGACATCATGGGAATTGCCCCGCGTCGGAAGAGCAAGATCGATTGTAAAGCAATTCCTTGGACTGCTGCCCAGTTTCAAGACTATCTATCAAAAAAAACTGAAAAATGTCCCTGCGGATCGGGCGCGAAGAATCGCCGTGATCATTTGAGACGTTATCATCAACGGCTACAATCGGAGTGGACACAGGCACAGAAACCAGAGGCTTCTGTTGATTGCGACTACCAATACCACAAGAGAGCCCGGAAGTGTTCCAAGAAAAACATTCATCGATGTCGCCAAGTCGCCATGAAGAATTACGTTGAAAGGGTGCAGAAATACGTCAAGGAAGCAATCGGTCGCCTCGAGGAAAAAGTCGAACATTCGGATTCTGAAACAAGAGATTATGCAGACGCAAAGGGGATGCTTGGGTACCTTAAAACAGCGAAATATGGCCGCCCGATATCCTACACTGAATACGTGCGAAAGCGAAAAGGACAAGAGAGATTCACAAACGAGTTCGTTTTTTGTACCAAAGAAGAGGCCATGGGCATCCTGAGCCGTGGACCGCTCAAGATACCAATTCTTATACCGTGTCCACCAATGACTGCTGAACGCTCTGGACATCTTAGTCGGTATCAAAGAGAGATCAGGAAAGGAATGGCAGATACGACGTGGATTGACGTATACGACTCAGGCAAAAAGGACTTTCCTCGGGTCCCAGGGAGGATGAGTGGCAGTGAAGCACTGCGGAGATTCGAGAGTAAGGACGAGTGTCCTGTCAACGCCTTGAATAACCCGATACCAAAAGGGATTGTTGTGTCTCGTTGGATGGCCAAGATTGTGGGCTACAACATGGCCGAAGCCCTGATGGAGAACACCCAGGAAGCAAATTTAAGGCAAATGTTAACGACTTTCCTGCGTGCCTTGATAGTATTGCTTGTGGCTTCTACTGGCGCGATCACTCTCCGACATATCGACAAGAGTGCTGAGACGACATGCATTGAATCGATAATGGGGTCAAAGCTGTGGGAAATGTCAGAAGACCGTTCTCAGGAGGCAGTGCAGAATTTCGCTGAGACAGGGACGTGCTCTAGTGGTACATTTGTGCTTTCGGTCGATGAAGGTGATACACTGATCCAGCCGCCACACACTATTCATAGTGTCTACACTCTCAAAAAGTCTATGCTGTTCTGCGATCAGTACCTCGATTCTCGCACAACGCTGTCTTCTTTGAAACAGACGCTACTAGAGGTCGAGCATGACCACATTACAAACGACGATCATCACGAAGGCCTACTCCCTTACCTCGATATAGCCTTGGGAAGATGGAAACAAGACGCCCGACTGAAGGAACACGGATCCTGGCCTGATGCGGAACATTTGGAAGAGGCGGAGGACATTCTGGAGGTAAGTTACAGCACCGCTTTTGAATTCGCGACTTATACCTGTTTTAGAAGATCAGATGGCACAAGAAAACGCCTTCTCCCATTCCCCAGACAAAAGCAAAAACCCCAGGGACGAAGAGGGCGCGAGAAAAAGCTGGACGAGGCGCACGCCGCGTGGGTATAGCTATACGGAAATAGTAAGGCCGGAAGGGAAGGTCAAGTGGGATGATGCAGTGGACATGATGAGCCATTAAAGGGTATTTAACATAACTAGGTCAAATGAAGGGAACTGGTCTGGTCCAATCTTGCGCAATCAAATTTGACGGCGAAGTAGATGCTGCTTGTACGTAGGCTCTCAAAAGGACATAAAAATAAAAATAAAAATAAAAATAAAATAAACATAGCTTTGGCTTGGTTCATGGGAGGAATCTATGGTCAGGTGAGCCAGGGCTGGCTTGAAACCTCAGGGATGAGAAATAATCAAGACGTTAACCAGAGTCTCTGACTTCACTCGGCATATCTAAAAAGTAGGACATTGGATCAAGTTCAATTCTTGCGGGTAGTAGCCTAACTGCCTCCCGTGATAACCGTTGGGCCGTGGGCTGCTAGATTAATTTCAACGAGTCTAAGTCGGGGAAATTCTGCTTCACTCGGTGCCCTGGATGTTTGTTAGCACAGTACCCAGGTACAGGGATCAGAAGATCACTTCTCTATTTTCCGTAATATTAAAGCGTTTTTAAGCTAGAAAAGATTTCAACGAACAGGGAGGGACATTGTACAAATATGGTCTAGGCTATTCGTGATAAACAGGCTATTGACAAGCCTGGTCCCTACCCTTGATAGATGGCACTGTATACATGACGACCTGGGGACAACACCATGCCGCTAACAGCCCCGTGCGCCAACCTTGGTCAGCATCCTGGTTCCGTATTGTAGAAGACCGTCCACACAAACAGGGTGTGGCGAGATACGATCAAAGACCCCTGTCGCGCGGGTCCAAGCTTGGAGCTGAATTGGCAATCGAGGCACGAACGGGATATCCCCACGCTTTTGTGGGTCCTGAGACGTCACCTTGCCTCATGAGGCAGAAGTGCGCGAGGGCAAGCTACCAACAACACGCCGTCGTGCTACACTTGATTGGTGCCGGAAGGAAGTCAACATCATCCCCTTGATAGCAGAATGTACGTAATTTCTGCAGACGAGGGGTCAATCCCGTCCCTCCAGTGTTCCGGGTTGGATGCAGAAGAAGGACACTGACTTAAAATGCTGTGCAACCCGACAAGGCAACGGTTGGTTCGCATGACGCAGCGCCTCTCCAAATTCCACAAATTCTCAGCCTGATTTCAAAATGAGTACTCATTATTCTTCTCCTCCCCCTCCAAAGTCTTCTCAGCGTTGCCCTCCACAGACCGATCATCTTGTTCAAGAGTATCGCCAAAGGCAACATCAGCATCCACCACAGCAGCACCCTCAGCAGCAGCACTCACACCCACCTCCGTCGCCGGCGCATCCAGCACATCACCCATACCCGCCTTACGGTCCAAGAGATCCTCCCATACAAGGGAGACCTGCCGAGGATGGATGTCGATCCAACTCGACGGGCCATGCACCCGAAGGGATGCCGTCAATATCACATTCCCTACCGAGATCGATGGCACCACCACCGCCTCCTGACACACACTCGGCTAACCCACCGCGACACATGAATTACGAAGGCGCGCCTTCTATGCCCCCGACACTGGGTGACTATCGTGCGCCCAGCTTCCAACCGCCTACTTCCGTAGCCCATCAGACGCCCTATGAGCAACATGGAGCTTGTCCTTCAACTCCGCACGAACCCATCTATAGTGTCTATTCGTCGTTTGGCCCGTCTAAGAAGAAGAACAATCGAGCTTCTCAGGTATAAGCCTCTTGAGAATTGGAAGAGCACAAGTTCTAACTGGAGTCAGGCGTGCGACAACTGCCGGCAGCTGAAGGCCAAGTGCGACGAGACGAAGCCATGTAAGACCTGCAAGGAAAAAGGCATGGAATGCAAATACCGTGACCCGGTGCCCAAGGCGTAGGTTTTGTGAGATTCACACCGGCTTGATAGCAAAAAAACTAAGAATTATTGCAGGACGGATAAAGCCCAAGCCGACATTCTAGAGGGTCTCGGCTCTGTTCAGACGTCGCTTAACTCGATCATGTCACACCTGGGGCGATTTGATCAGAGATTGATCAAGATGGAATCCCTCTTGCCTAAGCATCTTGCGACGTCAGCTCTCAAGACAGAATCTTCCGTGGAGGACGAGTATAAACGTGCGCCAGCATCACCTTACGTTACCAATGGCGCTTCTGTGGACCCGTGCTATAATGACGCCCATCGCGATCACCGATCCTCAGAGCCTATGCCATTGCGTATGATGGCCGAGGATGAGATGGAGGTAGAGCCAGGCCCACCCGTTCCCCCTGGTGAGCCCGCGATTCCTATCAATCATACGACTTTGGCAGGTCTGCTCTTGGAATGGCCTTCCATCCGGGAGCTTACAAAACATCACGTTGAGCGCGAAGGTATTCGATACATCAGCGAATATCCCATCAGCCAAGAACAGAACAGGGGTGTTCTGATAGTGTATGGCCGAGGTGAAGACTCCCACCCTTCACGACATGTGAGAGAACCAACCGACCATGGCAGCTTGGAAATGGCTGACGGTTCATCCGACATGGTATCTCCTTCGCCCGCGGGTGATTGGGGCCAGCTCGGTGGACTTAGTCCTCCAGATCAAGTGGAGTACAAGGGAGGTATTTTGGTTGATGGCAACACTGATTTCTCTGAGTCGAAAGTGTGGGCGTACGTCGAAAGCTTTAAGGAAAACATTCTCAACATGCACCCTATCATTCAACCAAAGCTGTTGGACTACTGGGTCAGGCACTTTCTTGATAACCTTCCTGCATCACAGCCACGTTCAGCAAAACTCACCTTCGCCGTTGGAGGAGGCTTTTCGACACCAGAAGCTGCAGGCTCAAAGAGGAAGCGACCACCAGGACCAGATGGCTCCGAGCCCCCCATACCGGTGCCACAACGTATTGGTCGACCAGACCGGTCCATCCATACCGCCCTAGTTCTCACGGTTCTGGCTTTGGGTAAAGTTTGCCTTCACCGCGATAACGTGCCAGATGTCGTCCATCCTACAGAGCCTCTGCCCCACGGAAGCCCTGCCCTCGGCAATGGAGCCATCCCGCCGTCACCCAATCAGGGCTCCCCGCCGGGGTACTCATCTCATTCCCATTCATCAGGTTTGCCATCACCTAAAGAGCAAGACCGGAACATTCATAGTCGTCGATCCTCTATCCATGGCACTGGTGCTTTCCGCTCTGGCTATAATCTGAAGAAGAACTACGAGGTAATCCCTGGCCTGGAATACTTTGCATACGCTACGGATATCCTTGGCAACCACACCGGCGCGTACAACAATATGAAAAATGTGTACGCCAGCATTTTTGCCGGGCTGTATCATGGACAGTTGGGCAGACCGATGGAGAGTTTTGCTTTCATCCACAGGGCCAGTCACAAGCTCCAAGTCATCATGAGACCGTAAGTGCTATGAGTTTTAGTAGAACAAAGATGAGGAGTGGCTGACAATTTTGCAGGAGCATGGACAAAATGCGACGAATCAAGCGCAACAGCAAGTTCATCCAGGAAACCAAGTATAACCAACTTGCTCTCACGTTCTGGACTTGTCTGCAGCTGGAGAGCGATCTCATTGCAGAGATGCAACTTCCCCCATCAGGGCTGCTCTCATATGAAGATGACATGTCGCACCCTAACATGAGTCTCTTGGCAGGTTTCAACCAGCGCATATTGGACAGCTACGTAGGCCAGCTATACTTGCGTACCCACCTCAACAGCATCCACCGAATGTTCTACGCCCCTGAAGACCCCGCCAAACCTGGCAAAGACAAGTTCCGCAATATCGGCGTCGTGTCTAGTGCTGTCTCGGGTATGCATTGGGTTGCCCCCAGCTTTGCATTCAGAGAGGATGATCCCCCTGCAGATGATATTCTGGCAGCAAGACTGCGGGCAAAGTACTGGGGAGCTCAGGTGATCACTTATCGCCCATTTATCCGACAGATTCTACAGTTCTCGCACTCAATCAAGAATCATGCATCGAGCCCTAACTTTCCTAGCGTTAGCTCCGAATTTCGGCAGGACATCACAGCACCTGTTATTCATCCCGAGGCTAGAACGCATGTCGATATTGATTCTCAAGTCGTTGAGCTGGCTGAGAAGGGTATCAAAGCGCTCATTGAAAGCACCCGTGCATTCCACGGTCTGGGAGATAAGAGGCCGATCATCACCAACATTTTCGGCACAGCTCACGCGTAAGTCTTGCGTCTTCAACTGATGTGCCTCAAACTGACCACACTCTAGCCAATGGGGCAACCTGTTGATTCTATCAGCTGCATTTCGTGATCCAATCCTTCACACCTATGTAGATGAGGAACTGCTCCGAACACTGTTTCATAAGACGATCCAGTTTTTGCGACAGTCGGCAACGGCAACGAGCGCACTTCGAACCGACATGCACATCCTTGAAGGCCTACAGAGAGATCTTTTCAGCTACGATCCGAGGACTAATTCGAGCTTCTCGAGCGGCACAAGCGCACCTGGCTACCATACTCCAAGACCTGTTCCCATGGCCGCACCGCCTCAGATGCCCCATCAGATGGGCGATCAAGGACACCCACGATCTATGCCCCATCATTTACAGATGAACTCATAACACGGGCAGTGATGGGGTCGACGATATTTGCCACCGTGATTGGGAGAACTATATTGACGACTTTCATTATCATTTGTAATCATCATTATCATGACATGGCGTTTTGGAACTGATTCATTAGACTACGAAGGAGTGCCATTGCTCAGAATAACGGGTGTTTTCTATTCCCATCGAAGTTGAAGCGGATCAAGGGGCAATCACATGGCACTTACTATTTTTCTTGCTCTTCTAGTCAAGGTGCTTTCGCGCTACTGTACTTAGAATGAATGCTGAATCTTTACGCCGTATGCATACATTAGTGTGCACCTCCTGAAGACCACCAAGACGTCCATGTGATTGTGTTGGCACTCATATCATGTCCGTCATGTCAGCCCCTACCCCCCCGGCCATGACCAAATAGCACAGCAAAACACACTGAAGGTACACCGAGTCCCTGCGTGAAAGCTATCCTTAGCCGAGGAGCTTTTTACAGTCTCAAGAAGACTACGTGCAAGGTCCACATAGATGCAGCTTACAGTATGTGCATTCCCAAATCATCCAAGGAGGGCCAGAGCGGCAGTGTTGGCAAATTTACTGGACCAGAGTGATATCTGATTTGATCACCTAAAACTGATGGGCACAAGCGTTGGCCATGTTGCGGACAGAGCCAAAGGCTTGTGTGTCTTGTAAGAGGGTTTTAAATGCTAATAAGATGCTATTTGGCAATGTAGAAACAGCCTCAAGGTCAAATGTGACAAAATATCTTCGTGTTGCTACTCGATTCGTTGTGCATGCAGTTTTGCATTGAAGAGAACATTTTGACTCACTATCAATATTACAGCTCGAATTATGTAACCACTTGGATCCATCGAAACCGCCTGCCCTACAGTCACCAGAATTTCCCAATCTCTGCCGACTGAGATCCAGCAGCATCTTGTGGCATTGGACGTCTTCGGGCATGGACGACTCGAGCCGTATGAGAAGTCAGAATGGAACGCCGGTACATTCGAGCCCCAATCAGAAATATTCATTTCAAGATCCGTCATAATACTGCCCTAGACTCGCTAGAATCTTCAACGACAGATATAATCCTGCATCTGTTGCTGTTCCTTCATTGCTAGGGCGAGGTATGGGAGCTGTAAGTAACTACAATGGCTATTATTTGGAGTTGCCTCGATGTTTAGAAGTCTATGTGATTCGACATCTCTCGCGTGATACTATCTAGACAAGCTCTTCGTTTGTGCCCGGCCAATTCAGTCGGATAATTCGCGAGGCTTGAGTACAGAGCAACTTGGCTTACTCCGTTTACAGACCTCATGTTAGGCACAGCGACCGCTATAATATAGAGCCCTGTTGTTTATAAACTCTAGGAAAAAGAAAATAGCAGTTTGGGACGGTGGCTGGTTTCTTATCGGGGCCAACTGTCGTTCTGGTATAAACTGGATTTCTTTTAAATCCGGAACCTTTGGTAGAGGGGGCGGCGGTTCAAGAAGCAATGGAGGCCCAACTATGGCTCGGTCTCTCGTAAGCACCGGAGGAGGTCTGTCATACTCAGCTCGAGGCAAGGGGGCTCCAAAATCTATCGATATGCTACCAGCGAAGGCTTCGACAGTTCTAGTGGAACTGAGAAAGATTGTGCCCCGATGAGCAGACCTTTCCTGGCCACCCGGGTAGCTCTCCTGAATCAAATTACCCATCGAAAATCCGGTCTGTCGCATGAGATATTGCTTCTGATCCTCGGTTGGGTATGGATGCTGAAGGCTTGCCGCGAAATACTTTCTGTGCGTATCTTGAGTCCCGGGTATGGTTCGTGTTCGCTTTCGTTGTTTCTTGTCGCGGCTGATACTGATAGGGCCAATATCTCCGTACGGAGCAAAAGGCTGGTTCTTTGAGTAGAATGCTGCCTGAGCACAAAGTGACTGACAACGTGCTGGGCGATGGTAAGGATGTCCATAGCTGCACTCGGAATAAGGTGAGACGCCAGATTCAGAAATAGTGTTCTGTGAAGGTCGTATTGGCTGCCGAAATGGTGGGTAGCACTCTGGTAGCACTGGGCCGCTTCTCACAGGTAAATGTAGTGACACAGAATGTGGACGATGACTGGGCCTTATTGGTCGAGACTTTGCTTCTTCATTGACATTTGTCAGAATTGGACTAATTCCTACGGGACTCGCCCAATTCTTCTGCTGCTTGGGCATGTTTGGCGAAGTTCGCCGGGGTGGAACTCGGCCGGGGCTATAGGAGGGATGCGGTGCTTGATAGACTCCGTGAGTCTCAACACCCCTCTTCATTGATACTCTCCTTCTCTTACTTAGTCCATTTTCGACAGCCTCGGGAGGCGCGGACTTGCCATGCTCGGGAGCATGAGAAGCGTCTTCAGTGCAGGACGTATGATGGATAGGCTGTACTGATGCTGTCTGCCGGCCTTCCGGTGTCGTAGAAAGCGCTGATAAAGGACTTGACTCATCTGATCGCGCTACTTCGTTGGACTGGAGACGAGTTGTGTGTGGTTTTTTCGGCAGGATCAATCCAGCCGTCTCTCTCCTTTTCCCAACCATCGTGGATTCCTATGTATGTGCTTGTAAGAATCACAATCTGGTTGAAAACGGGGTCAGGCGTCGCTCTGTAACGGACGGAAGCTCAGTGAAATACAGTAGGTGATTGTTGTGGACGAACGCCAGACCAAGATCACTTTCAATCGGTGGTGAAGAAGGTAATGCTGTTGAATCAGCTCCTGCCAACGATACAGGGTCTCGACGAAATATAAATAAATAATCGGGTACTCAGGTGCAGCAGGTCAAAACAGTGCTCTTGTATTGCCTCCCAGCATTCTGGACAAGTGGGTCAGGGGTGCCCGCATTGACCAAAGACTAAGTGGAGTACAATTGCCGTCCCATAAATAAGATTTTTAATACTGTATACATAATCACCCACTCCAGCCCCTCGACGCTAACAGCCCGGTGCGACATCCTTATTCCGCATCGCCTTTCACGAAACAGTGGACACCGACAGAGAGAGCCCCTGTCGTGGCGGCTAGATCTGAGATGGTGTGCGAGGCACGGAACACAATATGCGCATCCGACACTTAGTGTGCACCTTACCGCACAGGGCAAAAAGCGCACATGGATCAAACGACTGCATGGCGTCGATTCCTTTTGACTCTCGAGCCACCACTACTGGTCCTCCCCAACGGCCTGTCATGACACCTTACATGGTTCAGCCACCTTACAGCTCAGGTCCAGTGAACAGCATCACGGCACCTCACTACCAGGTTCCCAATCCCTACCAATTTGGACGATATCAAGGCCCGCCTACGCCTCCCCACCACTCAGTGTCTTTCACTATAGAATACAATGGTGGCCGACCTATGGGACATGATAACGACCACGGCCGAATTCCCTCTTATTCACGGAAGATGAAGTACACATATGCCGAACAAGCACCTTCCCCGGCACGGAGCGACTCGCAAGCCTCGACTGTCAGATCCTCGTGCACCAACCCATCTATGGGCTCAAAGACTATCACCTCCAACGAAACTCTCAACCCTGGCGATCAGGTTAACTTCGAAACAGAAGTGGATGAGCTGATGAAAGCCATCCAACGCAAGGCAGACCTGCAAGTCGATACAGTGCAGCAGCCACTCACTCCTGGAATGTCTCCTGCTTCCGGCACGAGTTTTGAAAGTCAAGGAACACCAGGTCCTATGGGAAAGACATCTCGAAAGAGATACCATTGTGATGGCCCCAATTGCCAGAAGAGTTTCACCCACGAGACCCATCTCGACATCCATCGCAGGACACACACTGGCATCAAGCCATACGTGAATGAGAACATCCACGGTTGAGTGCGTTCAACTAACACCTTAAGAACTGTGACTTCCCTGGCTGCGATCTGACCTTCTCTCAACTTGGAAACCTCAAGACTCACAGACGTCGTCACACTGGCGAACGCCCCTTTGCTTGCGACAAGTGTGATCGCCACTTTGCTCAACGCGGCAACCTTCGCGCCCACCTACAGACTCACCAAGGCCTCAAGCCCTTTGTTTGCATTCTCGACGATTGTAACAAGACATTCTCACAGTTTGGAAACATGAAGGTATGTGTAAAGGGTCCTCGAAATAGACGACGTTCTAATCAGTTGCTAGACGCACCAAAACAACTTCCACAAAAAGACACTCAAGAAGCTTACAATGAAGTTCGCCAAAATCATTGCCTCGGGTGAGGAAGTCACCGAAGCCGATCGCGAGCTTTTTGAGTACTTCGCCACGCACTACAAGAACAGCAATAAAGGGATCAAGGGTAGAGGAAAAACCCGCACGGTTGCTGACCGTGAGACCAAGGCGTCCCAGCCTCCTGCCAATCCCATGACAGCTGTGCCCCAATATCCCCTTCCTCAAATTGCCTCAACACCAGTGACTCCTCACGGACTCCCTGTATCGGGCAGCCTCGCTTGCTGCAGTGTGACTCGAGGCCACCCCGCTCCTATCAACCACATGTCTCGCCAGACTCACAATGGTGGCTATGAGGTTTATGACATGCATGGTCATCACCACATCCAGCCACCGAACAACAACGGCATGCTATATGAGACTGGCAGCACGCGTGAAATGGTCTACCACGGGCGCATCTACTGAGAATCCGCCAGCAGATCTCAGGAAAAACCGTGACACACGGGTATAAGCCGACAGTGCTTATCACAACCGCTAATGCCTACCCAAACTACATGACAGCGTCTACAGTACCCATGACACTTCCTCCCATGACACACTTTAGCGACGCCATAAAGCGGGAGACGTACCCCAGTGACGATGGACTCACTCCTTGCAAGATATACGGTTGCATGCGCTCAATGGACTTCAACTCTAGTAGCCATTACGAGCAGCCAAACCCTTAAGGGAGTCGCGCCAGTCAGACGCCTCGTAGGGTTGTACGATAATATTTAGCAAGGACTGCTGTCAACCCAGGCTGACTGGTGTCTTATTCTTCTCAAAAGCTGTCCTGTTCATAGGCTCCCATTTGTGTATTCATTAGGGAGACAATGCATTGGATTTTCTTGCACGACACTGCTGTGCCGATATCACTCGGCAAGGTATGCACTAAAGTAATGGGTTACAGAATACATTGTAAGAAAGGAACACCCTTAGATATATTGTTACATGGATTGAATTTACTTATTTGAGCTGCTCTTTTGTCTACTTTTGACCTTTTATTTATTGTCGTAGTGCAGTCATCCGGCAGCATTGTGGCCTTCCTGTTGACCAGAACTCGATGAAGGAAACTCGACCCTTGGCACTACTTGCCGGATTATGTGGCCATGCCGTACCTTTCATTTGCTTCGACAACGTTGCTATTTGTGAGATAGCCGATGCGTAGCAACAGAACGGGTTTCATCGGGTCTGACCCTTGAGTGGCGTCATAAACGGTGCGAATAGAAATCTATACTTGGTTATCTCGTTATGCGGTAGAACGTTTCTCCCGCAATTCCACTCATGTCGCGGAGAAAACTAGGTTGACGTGAGTCCAGTACCCAACAGCCATCCTAGCCGCCAAACTTCAATGGAGGGAACTAATAAGGATTCCTTGATAACAGGAGGGCCATGGGGATGGCCTGAAAGGAGACCCTTGTCGTGAACAATGGAAGCAATCAACTAGTCCAAGCCATCGGAGCTGATGTAGCGTTCGCGCTTGCTTCGGGTGCTGGGGTAAGAAGCTTGACGTTGTAGACAAGGACGGGCCATCTCAAGTGGTGCTGATTGTGAAGCAAGTCAACATTCTCGAAGTCTAAAAAAGACCTCGCACTGCCAGAACGTTGAGGCAAAGCAATTAAATTTCACTTGAAAGCGATGTTCTGGAACAGAGTCTGCGTAGTAGGGGCAGTTTTGCCTCATTGTCGACAACAACGGTCTCTCTTGCCCCGGCCTGCCAGCTACGTTTGTCATGTCTTCCCTAGCCAACAGAGTCTGTGCATCGAGAAAGGAGTGGCGGGTTAGTATATGAGAAATTACCGCCGTATTGCCAAGACGGTCGAGATCAGATGGAGTATCGAAGCACCCCGCGTTCACCTCATCACGAACAAAGAAGCTGAAGAGCCTTCTGCAAATAGAAAGCCTCAAGGCTTTTCTCTTACAAGAACCCGCAATGCGTTGCTTGTTGTTATTTTGCAGAGAGCGCTACAGCCCCCACAACAGTAGACAGTATCAGCCTATCGGAAGTCGATCCCGACTTTCTTTGCCTTAGTGGCAGAAGGTCAAAATGTCGCATGCATCCGTACCTTGCATTTGATGCAAACGGGACGTGACCATCGTCAAACCAGGGTAGCCCACTCTGATGGGTAAACTGCATCCTTAGCGGCAAGAGGCAGACAATTAATGTCTTCACTTGCTTCGACTGGCTGAGCCCAGAAGATGGGAAACAACCTAATGTTTCTGCATATGTTGACACCGGCCGAGGTTTTTATTCCTCCCCTGTCTTACATGTCCTAAATTGAAGCTAAGGCACCCTCTCAAGGTATATTCTGTGAGAAATGAGTGATGATGTTGCCATCAAGATGGAGAACTGACATCCATTACACGAGGCGGGTCGGACTAACAGAGGTCCAATGCTCAGCACGTAACGCCACTGAATCATGGCCCTTCCATCACATTCAACAGGTAGATCAAGTTACCTGCAGCAATCAACATACGGCAAGACATAGGTATAGCTGCTTCTTGGATATGTCAATGGATAAAAAATATAGATGATGGGAAACACGAGGAACATACGCGCTGGCAACACTGACTTAAGTGGTCCTCGACGGTAAAAGTCGCTAGTTGTACGTCCTGGAGATACAGATG